>VZTU01005818.1:14894-45531 GCA_013400835.1 Zapornia atra | reverse complement strand
CTGTGTATATATCTCAGCCTTACCAGGGACCTACTAGTACGTAAGTATATATTTAAATATATTAATTTCATAATATTTTTATTAACATAGAAATAGCATTTGAAGACTGCATTCACACAGATTGAGATACTAATAGTTCGTGTTTATGTTGGATATATGGTTTATTTGATGGATACTGTTTGAACACAAGAATATGAATAGCATCACAAAAAATCACAGAAAAACTGCAGAAAATACATGAATTTAAAAATCGTTTAAACTAATTTGCTGAAAGTAGTTGTGAAATTCTAAGCAAGAAATGCCAGGCAGTTACTGAAGTTCCTTTCTTTTTTCCTATAGCTGTTAAGACAGATTCTTTATCCTAAGCAAGGCAACCATGAATGTCTGGATATAATAATTTACAGTAGGTTTTCTCTGTGTATGTCCTAAAAGAAAAGTAGTAATTATTTGTATTGATGTAACTCTGTCTAAAAGGTAGGCATTTCATTTGAAATAGTTGCCCAGGTTTCTTCCATAGTCAATGAGGAAACCATTGCTTATGAAAACTAATTTTTAATTATTATTTATTTAATTTAAGGGGAAGAAACCGGTCTCTGAAAATTCCTTTTTTCTTTGCTCAGGTTACAGAGAGATTTTAGAGTTGCTGATAAAAATTATAACTAAAAAAAAAATCAATATTAAACTTTTTATGTTTACACACACACACACAAATAAAAAAAGCTGCCAGTATTTGTTGGTATATATTATAAAAAACATTTTATCTTCTATAAAAAGCTTCTTTTTATATGTTCCTAAACAAGTGAGGCAGATTTAAAAAAAGAAAATTAATTTTATCCAAGTTGATTATGAAAGTTACTGGTTAGGCAGGTAAACTTTCCACAGCTGAAGGTGTAATATTTGTTTTCAGACAATTTCACCTTATCTGTTGTAAAACTTAGAAGTAAAATGTAACAGATATGATTGATTGATATGATAATCAATTTCTTTCTGACCCACTAAGAAAATAGATCTGTACAAAAATAAGTCATGACATGAGTAGGGTCTAACTTATGGCCATTGTACTATTCTAAGAGTAAATTAATACACACCAGCGGTAATAAATGTCATCTGAGTGCAACATGATAAATGCAATGTGTCTGAAATCAAAATGCCTGGCTGGAGAAATAAACAGAACAATAAAAATATGATTGTGAGTGGATTCGGTTTGGAAAATAAAAAGCACAAAACCATATTTGATATCATACTGCCATTACACCCCTGTGACCCACTATGTACTACATTCAGAAGTGATTTGGAATGTTTTAATGCAAGTGATCCGACCACTTTCCTTTTACATGTTCATAGTTCACTATTTCTATCAACTCTCTGTCCTATATGTCTTTCAAAAAGCCACTGAAATGCCCTTAGAATGATAAATGACAGCTACAAAGCTGATCAGAGTTTTGTGGTCTGTCTGTAAAGCCCTTTCCTTTACACTAAATTTGATCAAAAAAAGACTAGAATGATTTCTTTAAACTCAAAGTCTAGATGTAAATAAATTATTAACTAGAATTACTGATGATCATTAATTTAATTTCCATCTTCAAGGCATCTTACATTTTCAAGGCACTGAAGCTATTCAGTTTTTCAAAATTTCTTTTCCATATTGAGATTAATAATTTCTACTTTTACCCTAGGCATCACTCTTATGTAACAGCTAGGGGTCTTTGGATGATAGGGATTGTGTAGCGTGCAATGTCCAGGGTCACTACTTGAATCCGCCACTAAAAGATAGGCATGGGCTCTCAGCAGAATCTCTCAAGGAAGACTTCCAGTCCCCTTCTGTTTTTCTTTTCTTCCTTTGTCTTTTATTCCCTATAGTCCCCATGGTTCTTTATATGACAATATTATGACTATATTCAGTGCCACACCTTCCTGCTCTGTTTGGAACATTCCTTAGATCAATCAATGCCTTTTTAAAGGCATGACAGAAATATTGATAACAGATATTGTTATTTAGTGCAGGTTTTATCCATAAATGAAATGAAAAATATTTGAAACACAGTTTTATAGGATGAGAAAACAGCATCTGATATTTACAAAGATTTATTGTTCATTCTTTGCGAATGAACATTATGTAGGACATTGGGACATTATATATTGATTACTTGCTTTAAAAAAAAAAAGAAGAATGAAAATTTAGTACAGCAACAAACACTGGAAAGAAATAAGCAATTTAAAAGAAAAAAACAGGTACTAAAGATGAAATTCCAGAAAATAACTCGCAGTCATTTGCTTTTATTCTTCTTGAAAATAGACAAGAGCATGTTGAAAAATAAGACAAATAGAATAAAACTTTTTTGTTTATATAAATGAATTTATATCTTTAGAAATAAGCAATATATTACAAGAAGACAAACTGAAGTTTGCACAGGTGACTGTTGCTTTTATTAAACATGTAATTGTTCCCGTATATGTTTTTTTTCTCCAATATATGACTCAAAGCATATAAAATTATCCAGAAAACCTCAAAATTGCCAACGTTTAGGTTCCAATCCTAAAACCAACTCTTCATACGTTACACTTCTATAGAAATGCTAGTCAAGATGCCATCTTGTAACTGAATATTCTTTTCCCCTCTATTATTTCACATTTTGAATGACAATAGAGGACAAAGTTTTTTTCTTAAAGTTTCCCATTGGTATTTATCAATCTATGCAGATATTTTGTATATATTACAGAAACTGAAATGATATTTGGATACTTGTATTTAGGATTTAGGGCACTTAGCCCTTCCTTTCTCTTGGCAGTGTATGGGAGATTAGAATGATAGTTCTCCTGGAGACATTTAGACACGTAAACTTAGATATCCGAATTTGCAATAATCACTAACTAAACAAAAAAACCCCAAAACAAAACCAGACCAAAACAAAAAAAACCCACAATAGCTACAAAATAAAAAAAAGAAAGAGGCCACTTTAATTGACTAATTTATATGATATGTTAACTATGATTTTCAGGAAAATAAGATGTATAGAATAGAATCACAGAATATACTGAGTTGGAAGGGGTTCATATATAGAAAAGAATTGATAAAAGTAATATTTTGCATCTCAAAAATCCATTATTAGGTCTGTTGTGGTTTGACCCTGCCCACCAAAGTCGCTCTATCACTCCCCTTGGAGTGATAGGATGGGGGAAAAAATATATATATTGAGAGGCTTAAGAGTCGAGATAAAGGCAGGGAGAGATCATTCCAAATTAGTAGCTTTAATAACAGCTTTAATAGCTACTTAATAAGTAGTTTTAACAACCTGTAAGAATTCACTGACTGATAGAATGGCTTATCTTATTTTTCATATTTTCAGCATATTTCTTGTAAATATAGACCAACTCCAATATTTCAAAGTCTGCTATGCTATTTTGTCTGTTATATTCTCTTAACCCATGCACGTGAACTGATTTTAATATGGCATTCTATTATGTCTGTTCTTTTTGACAGTTAATGTTTAATCATGCTGTCATTTAAACATGCTGAAAAGTACATAATAATCTCTAAGACTGGTGTATATGCAGTTTTCTGCTTATCTACCTCTTTTCAATAGCAGCTTGTTAAAAAACACAAGTACACAACAAAAAAAAAAAAAAAACCCATAAATTAGGAGTGTGAATTTCCTTACTATTTTGACATCCTTTGAAATCACCTATCTGCCTCCATTTCTTCTGGTTTTGTTTGAGATTATCTCCAGTTGAAACAAAAGAGAAGAACCCAGGTTACACACACTTGCCCAAGTAATATTTTTGATGATCTAAAAAGGGCACAAGTTTAAAAGAAAAATAAATTCTAAAAGACTCCAGCAGGAATTTAATGACAATTTCCCATGTGAAAAACTGTTTCTCTGCAGTTGGTAAAGGGATGCATGCAGGCAAGTACAACAGAAATATAAAGAAAATACATTCTGTTCTCTGTAAACAGCTTAAGCATCACTGACACTGTGACAATAGATTTACTTTACCACCATTTTTATTTCTCTTTGTTGTGCAAATGATTCAAGAGCAAGTACTCTTTTTTTTCTCAAATATGTGCAATAGCATTACTCGCTCAGCCTAAATAAAAGAGAAGAAAGAAAACCTTTTAGTTCCTAGTATGGGACACTGCCAAATGGTGTTGAGTGATGTAACTATTTTTCTGTATTCATGATTAGAAATTCCAGAGCCATGAAGACAAGCAATTGAAAAACAAGCTTGAAAAACTAACTTCTGAGATCCCTGTAGGGGGGAAAATGAAACATTCATCACAAGAAAGGCAAATATTAATCCTAAATTTCAGCAGAACAGGTTTTGGGTGGAGAGGATGAAACAAGAGAAAAAACACTGGAAAGATTTCACAATCCAGTCAACTACTGATCTTACTGAGAATGACATCGCTGTATTCACAACTGTATTTGAACATCTCTGTAGCTGGAGATTGGAAGTTTCACATCTGAGAGTTAAGTCAGTTCCAATATCTAATATTTTTTAAACCTAAATATATTTTTATATTTCATTTATTTATACTTAATACATTTTTCATCTGTTATTTTAATGTAAATGCATATCCAGAACAGAACTCAAACCTTACAATGAACTGATGAATTTGTCTCCAACAAACAACTTTGTGACTCCTGAATTCCCATGAATGTGCTGCAGCTGATAGCCTCAGTCAATTGGAAACAGCATGAAAGAACTTCAAACAAGAAGTTGGAATAATTTGAGCTTGATGCTACAAAATAATAAATGATGTAAAACCTCCTACTACCTACAGACAATAATAATAAAAACATTCCGAAGTCTTAGTATGAAAACACCCTTTTTAATATGCATAATTTTTCCCTTTCAAAAGGGAATGTATGATGATCCGTGCTATTGAGGAAAGCATATTCAAAATAAAAACCAGTGACAATTAAAGAAAGTAGTACTAAAAGTATGAACTTAAGTAATGGCAACTGTATAAGTATCTAGTGGCAATACTTTAATAGCTTTAGCTATTCATGGACAGCATTGCATGAATACATGTTAACACGTGTGTTGATTTGGATACTGAAGAAAAAAAAATCCTAGACATGACTAACACATAATTTGGAAGACATATACTAAGTAAAATGCTTTTCAGTGAGTGGTCATAGGCAACTCTTGACACCAACAAGGTTGACTTTATATACACACAGAAATTGTTGAAAAATGCATAACTATTATCTTACCTGTTCCTTCTCAAATTTATTGTCCACCCTAGCAATCCTTACCTACAGAGAAGTTTGTATAGAAAAGTGATTTTGAAAGACTTGCTACAGTTCAGTTTGACTTCGGAACTGTAATATTTAAGTTCTTGAAGATAAATTGTCTATGCATATAATTGTTTGAGAAATGTCCATATTCCTCCACATCACAAGCAAGGTACCTGACTAGGAAAGGTAACCTGCTATAGGATCTGGTGCTTGTAAATAGAGATGGTCTTGTAGATGAAGTGCTAATATGTAACTGTCTTGGCCATAGGGATTTTGAAACGGATTAATTTAACTTTTTTGGTAAAACAAGAAAAAAAACCTGTTATGAGAGGTACTACCCTGGAGAGCAGACTTCAGCTGGCTCAAGCAACCAATTAGTAAGGTCTGCTTTTGAGGGTATTGGGTTACATAAACACTGGTCACTATTTAAGAGTGACCTTTTACAACCACAGGAGCACAATTCCAATGTGTCAAAAGTCAACCAAACAAGGCAGAAGGTTGGCTTGGTTTAATAGAGATTTTCTGGAAGTAAAGAAGAAAAAGAATGTGTATAGAAAGGAAGCAATGTCAGACTATCAGGAAGACTACAGAAGTGTTGCTCACTCTTGTAGGTAGAAACTTTATATGGCCAAAGGACAATTGGAACTAAAGTTTTGCAGTACCATAGTGGATAAGAAAAAAGACTTCTTAAAGTATGTTAGTAGCAGAAGGAGGACTAAAGAAAATATTGGTCAGTTCCTTGATAAAGCTAGTCAACTTACAACAGCTGAGGTTGATAACTCATCCCTATAATAAATAGGAATGGAAATAAAACAAAGACATTTAATGCCTTCTTCGCCTCTGTCTTGGACAGAGTTCTGGGATTTCTGGAATCCTGATTTGGAAGACTGTGTCTTGGGGAGTGATAATTTTGCAGCTGTCCTCGTTTCACCAAGGATAGAATTCATTTTCTTTCTAGTAGCTGGTGTAGTGTGGTGTTTTGGATTTAGGATGAGAATCATGTTGATAACACACTCATGTTTTTAGTTGATACCAAGCAGTCAAGAACTTTTCAGCTTCTTATACTGCCTTGCTAAGGCGAAGGTGGAGGACACCCAAGAAACTGGGATGGGACACAGCCAGGATGGGACCCGAACTGGCAAAAGAGAGAATCCATACCATAAAATGTCATGTTCTGTTTATAATTGTGGATGGACTGAGGGGTTCAATGGCAGGTGAGGGACAGCTGAGGGCTTGGTTTGGCAGCTGGGGACCTTTTATGACAGCTGGGGGCCTGATGCAGAATTGGTTTTGAGGTGATAGCTGAATACCTGCCTGATGATGGGAATTGGTGAATTAATTCTATTTTTCTTTACTTATGCATGTGGACTGACAGGCTGGGCAGTCTATGGGATCTTGCACAGCACCTGGGGGGACTCATGCAACATCAATTTTGTGTTGAGAGATATTGTGATGCTCATCACTTGTGTATATGTTATTAATATAGATTATTATTTTCCTTTTTATGTGTGTCCTATAAAACTGTTTTTATCACAACCCATGAGTTCTCTCACTTTCAATCTCCAGATTCTCTCCTCCATCCCATTGTGGGGGAGTAAGCGAGCAGCTGTGCAGTGTTCAATTTCTGCCCAGGGCTAAACCATGACTGAAGCTTACTTTGAACTTGAACAATATTTGTTCCTGTAAGTGAATACCCATATTTATAGGTCCCAGTAGGTTTCATCCCAGGGCACTGAAAAGTTTGCTGATGTTAGCACAGGAACTCTCTAAGTTATTTATCAGTGGCGTTGGGAATATGGAGAGGTCCCAGTTGACTGGAAGCTAGCAAATAGTGTCCCAACTTGCAGAAAGCGCGAGAAGGAAGACACTGTTAAGTATAGGCTTGTCAGTCTCACTTCAGTACTGGGTAGCACTATGGAGATTATGCTGGAATTACTGAAAACCACTTAAAAGACAATACAACTATCTGTCAAAGGCAGCAGGAGTTGCTAAAGTTTGTGCCTTACTGCCTTAGTATCTTTTTATGATGATGTCCTGGTTTTGGCTAGCATAAAGCTAATTTTCACTAGGAGCCAGGAAAGATGAACTAAGCTGGCTAAGGCTATTTTCCATAACATTGCATGTCATGCGTCCCTTAAAAGTGGGCTAGTGGGGGAGGGTCGATTCCATGAAGCTCTGGGACAGCTGAGCATCTGGTCAGTTGTTAGGTCAGTAAAGTACCATGTGTTATCACCATGTGTGATTTCTGCCACAAGGCCGTCTTTTCCCTGTTCTGTCTCCATAAACTTTCCTTATCCCAGTTTGCCTTTGCCCACTTCTCCCTGTCCCCTGGGGGAGGGGTGAACAAGCAGCCACATGATGCTCAGATGCCCTCTGGGGCTAAACCACAACAGATAAGATTACCTTCTTAGTGAATGAAGGGAAGGCAGTGTATATAGGGTTTTTTTCTACTTTATTTTAGCAAAGCTTTTGATACTGTGTCTCACAGGATTCTTCCAGGCAATTGCCCAGCATAAAACTAGACAGGTATACAATATGAGGGGTGAACACCTGGTTGAATGGTCAGGCTCAAAAATTTGTAATAAAGGTGGCAACATCCGGCTGGCAGTCAGGAATTAGTGGTGTTTCCCAGGGCTCAATTTTTCATTTTTTTATCAATGACCTAGGCACAATAAGTAATTTTGCTGACAATACTAAACTAAGAGGAGCTGTTGATTGCCTCAAGGGTAGAAAGGCCTTAGAGAAAATTCACAAAAGATTGGAATACTGGGCAATCACCAACTGTATGAAATTCAACAAGCAAAAATGTATGATTCTGTACCCGAGTCAGTGTAATCCTGGATGACTGAGTATCATTTTGTATTTGTAGTCAAAATCCTTTTTATCAAATAGATATTTCTCAGTATATTCCTGATTGCATCAGGAATAGTGTGGCCAGCAGGACTGGGGAAGTGATCATGCCTCTGTACGCAGCACTGGTTAGGCTGTACATCATGTACTGTGTGCAGTTTTGGGCCACTCATTGCAAGGAGGACATTGAGGTACCGGAGTGTGTCCAGAGGAGGGCAATGGAGCTGGTGAAGGGTCTGGAGCACAAGTCTTATGAAAAACTGCTAAAGGAAGTACAGTTGTTTAGCTTGAAAAAGGAAGACCTTTTCACTACCTGAAAGGAGGCTGTTTTGAATTGGGGATTTGTCTATTCATGCAAGAAACTAGTAATAGGATGAGAGGAAATAGTCTCAAGTTGCATCAGGGGAGGTTTAGATTGGATGTTAGGAAAAAAAAAATTACTGAAAGAGTGGTCAGGCATTGGAACAGGATGCCCAGAGAGGTGGTGGAGTCACCATGCCTGGAGGTCTTAAAAAAATCCTGTAGACTTGGTCCTCCAAGACATGGTTTAGTTGACATGGTAGTATTGGAGGGATGTTTGGACTTGATGATCTTAGTGGTCTTTTCTAACCTTAAAGAGTCTATGGTTCAATATTTGCTCAGGCAGATGAGAGTTGTTAAGTACAGCTGGTTATGACATTGGTCATCTTTTTCTCTTTGGTTACTGTTAGGGTTTTTTGGTTGAAGACAAGCTATACATGAGCCAACAACATTGTCTGATTATCCAAAGGCCAACTGTATCCTGGCAGGAAATTCGCACAGTTTTGCTAAACAGCTGGAAGTAGTGATTGTTCCACTATATTAATCATAGGATAAAGATCAGCAGTTTCTTTGCAGTAAGCTTGAAAGAAAAAACAACTGAGAAGTTATTTAAATCTATGAAAAAACAAAATAATGTTTTGTATTTCTGTCCTTAGGTGTCTGTAAATCATACACATAGCTAAAATTAAAAATAAACCCAGAAGTAGACTTTTAAAGAATTCTGGTACTGAACTAATAAGTAAATATACAGAAGCATATGCTAGTATTCCCACAGGAGATTCCTGGAGAAATTAATGCAGTTAGTACATGCAAAAAGACCAAGTAAAACCTCAGCTATATTAGTGAGACAAAACCTCATGTAAATTCACCCAGAATGAAAACAAAGGAAGGGAATGTCATGGTCTTGCCCCAGCCAGCAGCTAAGCACCAAACAGCTGTTCACTCATTCTCCCACAGCAAAATGGGGCAGAGGATCAGAAAAGTGAAAAACACATGGGTTGAGATAGACAGTTTAATAGGTAAAGTAAAAGCCACACACACACAAAGCAAAGCAAAATGAGGAAGTCATTCACTACTTCTTATCAGCAGGCGTTCAGCCATCTCCAGGAAATCAGGGCTCCATCACTTCTAACAGTTACTTGGGAAGACAAATGTCATCACTGTGAACATAGCCTTCCTCCCCTCCTTCTTCTTTCCGCAGTTTTATATGCTGAGGATAACATCAATGTTATGGAACATCCCTTTGGTCAGTATGAGTCAGCTGTCCTGGCTGTGTCACTCCCAACTCCTTGTGCACCCCCAACCCACTTGCTGATGGTGTGGTGAGAGAAGTGAAAAAGGCCTTGGCTCTGTGCAAGCACTGCTCAAAAATAATGAAAACATCTCTGCATTATCAACATTGTTTTCTGCACAAACCCAAAACATAGCACATTACTAGCTACTGTGAAGAAAATTAACTCTGTCCCAGCCAAAACCAGCACAGGGAATTAAAAAAAAAAAAAAAAAAAATCAACAAACAACTTTGTTCATCTTCAGCTGATGCTTTGACTCACTGGCAGAAAACTCTTAGACATGTCAGGTCTAGCGTCTGTCCAGTTCCTGCAGCTTTTTATTTCCTTTATTAAATTTTGTGTTTCTTGACCGCTCCTATCATGTTAGGAAGGTAGATTTTTTTTTTTTTTAAATAATATATTTAAAATCAAATTAGGGACATGGGCAATATACAGAATCTGTATGGATCAACACAGTTTACAGCAGCCAGCTGAAAAGTTACAATATTACAAAACACTAAAGGTATTTTGAAAGAGTGGACACTGGATGCAATCATAAATTTTGTAGTATTTAGTCCTGTGCTTGCAGTATAGTAAAGATTCTGCTGATGGTTAGACACATGGCAGCTGGTTAATGTAGTCTCGTAAGATTAATTTACAGCTCCTGAAATGCTGTTGACAGTTACTTGGGATGCAAGTCTGTATAAAAATAAAGGCAGGAAAACACAGATGTTTCTACATTCCCTTTCCTCTTACATGTTTTGGAAATCAGCCCATTTATTTATTTATTTTAAGAGGTAGGGGGTTTTGTGTGTGGTTTTTTTGTGTGGGGTTTTTTTTGTTGGGTTTTTTTTGTTGGGTTTTTTTGGGTTGTTTTTTTTTTAAGCCTGAAAGAAGGTAATTTATGTCAAGATTATATATATTTCAAATTTTATTCTCTTAACATACTTCCCCAGAAAACCACATTCACTCAAATGCCAGTTAAGCAGGCTGTTTTGGGGAGGTTTCCCAGAGGTCAGCATGTTAATTTAGAAACTTAGAGGTCTTTCAGTTTCTTGCTACAGCTGAAAACAAATACGTATGGAGGTGATAACAGCAATTCACAACCTGTATTCTCAGCTGATAGAATATTTTGCAGAATCAGAGAACAATGCTAGATAAATATTTGATCTTATAGGTATATGAATAAGAAAAATGTGCAAAATCATATTTTTCATTAAAATAGCATGCATTATTTGGGAGAAAAAATAATAATGTCATCTAATCTTTTCAAATCTTTGATCAGAAGAAAAAACAAAGTAAGTCAGTGGATAATCAGACCGAAGGTCATACCTGACATTCTCAGTTTGCTAAAAGGTATGTCTAATGCTTTACATGCACAAATGTTTCAGGATGTGCTGCAATATTCTGACCTAGATCAGGCATACATAATATGTGATAATTCCTGCATGGGTTCTTCATGGATTGCAGCTTCCTTCAGGGAATATCTACCTGCTGCAGCACAGAGTTCTTCATGGGTGAATATAGGCTCCAAGGTGGTCCTGTCCTCAAGCTGCCGAGGATTCTCTGCACTGGTGTGTGGAGTACCTTTTCCCCCTTTGTGTTCTGTTAACTTAGTGACTACATTGGTGGACATGGGAAAAACAATGGACGTAATCTATCTGGACTTTTGCAAGGCCTTTGACACAGTCCCCCACAGCATTCTTCTCTAAGTTGAAGAAATATGGATTTGATGGGTGGACTGTTCAGTGGATAAGGAATTGGATGGATGGTCACATCCAGGGAGTAGTGTCCAATGGCTCTATGTCCAGATGTAAAGGGGTGACAAGTGGTTTCCCTCAGGGATCCGTACTGGGACCAGTGTTGTTTAATACCTTCATCAACAACACAGGCAGTGGGATCGAGTGCACCCTCAGCAAGTTTTCAGATGACACCAAGTTGAGTGGTGTGGTTGACATGCCAGAAGGATTAGATGTCATCCAGAAGGACCTGGGCAAGCAAAACAGTTGGGCAAACCTCATGAAATTCAAAAAGAACAAGTGCAAACTCCTGCACATTAGTCAGGATAATCCTTGCTATGAGTACTGTCTGGGGGATGATGTGATAGAAAACAGCCCTGCAGAAAAAGACTTAAGGTACTGATGGATGAAAAGCTTGACATGAGCCAACAATGTGCACTTTCAGCCCAGAAGGTCCTTCACATCCTGAGCTGCATCACAAAAAGTGTGGCCAGCAGATCAAGAGAGGTGATTCTCCCCCTCTGCTCTGGTGAGACACCATCTGGAGTACTGCATCCAACTCTGGAGCCCTCAACACAAGAAGTACATGAACCTCTTGGAGCGAGTTCAGTGAGGGCCATGAGGATGATCAGACNGGGCTAGAGCATCTCTCCTATGAAGACAGGCTGAGAGAGTTGGGTTTGGTCACCTTGGAGAAAAGAAGGCTAAGGGGAGATCTCATAGCAGCCTTCCAGTACCTGCAGGAGACCTACAGGAAAGGACTGTTTATAAAGGCATGTAGCAACAGGACAAGGTGCAATGGTTTTAAACTTGAGCAGGGTAGATTTAGATTAGCCATTTGGAAGAAGTTCTTCACTATGAGGGTGTTGAGACACTGGAACAGGTTGCCCAGAGAGGTGATAGAGTCTCCATCCCTGGAGTCATTCAAGGTCAGGCTTGACTAAACTCTGAGCAATCTGATCTAGTTATAGATGTCCCAGCTTACTGCAGGGGTGGTGGACTAGATGACCTCTAAAGGTCTTTTCCAACATAACACATTTTATGATTCTATGATTCTATAGCTTTGTGTCTACAGGGTTGTTTCTGCCACTTTGTTTCCACTCTCCTCACTGATGTGAAGCAATTTTCCCATTATTAAACATCTTTTCACAGGGCACCATGACTGCGGCTACAGGGCTCATCTGTGCCCCACAATAGGGGGGCTGGAACTGGCTGTGTCTGGCAAGGCCCTGTCCTCTCCTCACAGAGGCCACCCCTGGAACCACCCTGCTATTAACACTTGGGCACGTACATCCAATAGAACTATAATCCTCACATTTAATATATACATTTTATTTTCTTTTTAATAAAATTCAACATTTAAAAGAGCTGATAGTTATAGAGGTGGACTGATTATTGCAGTAGTTCATGTTGGATAGAACATAAGGATAAAAAGGACCAAAATGTGTTTCTGTGTCCATGCTGCTGATCTAGAAATATGTCAGTTTGAAAAATATCTGTCTGTTTTTAAATTTTAAAACTTTGTGTTTAAATTTCACTGTAATGTCTTCCTCTGCTTTGAATCAGGTGCCCAAATGGGAAAATTTCAGAACACTACTACGCATTAGGAATAGATGCCATGATAAGTATCAGTGTTTCAAACAGAAGATTCTGCTGGAGCTAACTTTCAATTACAGATTCCTTAATTTTTTAAACTTTAATAGCTAATTATTATTTCCCTAAATTTATCTAAGAATTTCCAGTCAGTGGCAACTCTAATTTTTACTTTGTGACCTCACTGTTATTAAATATATCTAATGTGTATGGAGAGAAATGCAAGATTATAATTCAGGGTCCACTCATTTTGGGTCTGCATGGCAAGGTAGTGGTAATGGTAGAAGCTGCTAGCAACTTCCCCCAAGTCTGACAGAGCCGATACCAGCCAGCTCAAGGACAGACCCACCACTGACCAAGGCCGAGCCAATCAGTGACAGTGGTAGCGCCTTTGTGATAACATATTTGAGAAGGAAAAGAAACACCATGTGGCAGCTAGCTGCTGCCAGAGAAAGGAGTGAGAAGATGTAAGCAACTTTGCAGACACCAAGGTCTGTGAAGAAGGAGGGGTAGAGGTGCTTCAGGAGCTAGAGGAGAGATTTCCCTGCTGTATGTGGGGAAGACCATGGTGAATCAGGTTGTCCCCCTACAACCCATAGACAACCTCACAGTGGATCAGGTGGAGACACCTAAAGGAGGCTGTGACCCAGTGGGAAGCTCACACTGGAGCAAACTGCTGGAAGGACCTGCAGCCCATGAAGAGAGAGGACCCCACACTGGATTAGGTTTGTAGATAGGACTTGTGACCCCATGAGGGATTCATGCTGAAATAGTCTGTTCCCGAAGGTCTGCATCCCATGCAGGACACTTTGAGGTAGTTCGTGAAGAACTAAAGCCCCTGTGGGAAGGACTCATGTTGGAGAAGTTCATGGAGGACTGTCTTCAATGGGTGGGACCCCACGCTGGAGCAGGGAAAGAATGTGAGGAGTCCTAACCCTGAGGAGGAAGGAGCAGGAGAGACAACGCTTGATGAACTGACTGCAATCCCTATTCCCTGTTCCCCTGTATGACTCAGGCCTAGGAGGTAGAGAATTTGGGAAGAAGAAGAGGTAGTGTTTTAAAATTTGGTTTTATTTCTCATCACCCTACTTGGCTTTGATTGAGTAATAAATCAAATGTATTTTATTGTGTGTTGAGTCTGTTTTGCCCATTATATGAATTACTGATCTCTCCCTGTCCTTATCTCGACCTGTAAGCCTTTCATTACATATTTTCTACCCTGTCTAGTTGTAGAGAGGAGTGGTAGAGTAGCCTTGGTGGGCATATGGCCTACAGCCAGGGTCAACCTACCACATGATATAATGGGGTGGGGAAAGTATTTTTTCCCACCGAACATCAAGGAATACCTAGCCTACAAACTTTATTGGTAGGTAATTTCTTCAGTCATCCCCATGTAATAGGTACAACAGCTTAGCACATTTCCTTTCCTTTTGCCAAAAATATTACTTAAGAGTAATATACTCCAAATTTTTATTTTTTAATTTCTTAGCTATGTCTTCATACTCAATATTTCATAGTTCAAAATGAGGTCTTGACTATTAAACAAAAATATCTTTTTCAACTACTCTATAATAAACTTTAAAATTATAAAGTAGTTCATTTGTTTTCTTTTTCCAAAATATTTTTCCTATTTCATGTTTAGAAACACATTTTGAATCCATATATTGAAATTTAATAATTTTTTTTTCCCACTGGATTTATTTTAAATATCATAGAGTAGATGTGTCTATTTGCTATGTAGGCTTGGCAGCCTCAAAGAAAAAATATCTTTAATAACTGTTTCAAAGTATATGCATTGTCTAATAGTACTGTCTTACAGTCAAAATAAAAGACAACATTGTTTTCAGTGTGTCAACAATGAAAGTTGTCTGCTATCCCGCTTTGCTGAAAGGTATATGTAAAGGATCACTTTAGGACTTTAGCTTTCACTTTAAAAATATATTGTGTTTCAAAGATCTTTGATCTATTCAGATTTAATTTAAAGTTCAGATGGTCTGCAAGGTAGGTAGTGTATACTGACTGTGAAAAATAATAGGCAATTATTAAATCTGAGGGTTCCCACTGGCTTCTCAATTTGATCTTTTCTTGTCTGTTACCAACAGCAGTGACTGAGATCACCTGAAAGTAAAAGCTTTTCTGTGATGGCCCCTGGCATGCCTTGTTTTGTCTGTTTTGCTCAGACCTCTGGAGCCTTTTTTATAGTAAGTGTATATCTTTCAGATCTTTACAAGTCATAGCCTTTTCTTTTGAGAAATACAGTCAGCAGTTTCTTAAGGAGCTGCCACTGGAGCTTCTATACTTAAGGTTGAGTTTTTCACTTACTGCGCAATTTAGACTCTGTCAGTGGGGAATATACCAAGAAGAACAAAGTATTTCCAGAATTCAACCACTTTGTTATTCCCTGTCTTCTATTATGTCTCTCTTTTTTATAGTTTTAGTTTTAATATCAGTTTTAGGTCCTTTAATGCTGTTCAGAAATTGCATTAAATGTCCTATTTTTTTTGCTAGGATAGAGTTATTTTTCACCAGAAACTGGGGCAGGACATGCCAAGGAGACACGACCCAAACTAGTCAAGGGGGTATCATATAATGACATGCCCAGCATATAAAGGTAGCTGATGAGGGAGGAGTGGTGGCTCCAGGAGGGTCTGAGTCCAGCTGGTCATTGGGTGAACATATTGACCTCTATATTACTGTAGTAATTGTCTGGGAATTTTGTTGTATAACTATTGTATGCTTATACTTTTTATCTTTTTTTTTTAATTTAAAAGTTTACAAACATATAAAAGTCTCATGACCTCTTGACTTTATTTTTTTTTTTTAATACATGCACAGGGGTAGATCCTAAAATCATTAAAAATACTTTTTCTTTTTCCAGATATTTCAAATAAATCCACATTAATTTCTGTTTTATCAACAAGACTTGTGAAACTGTTCACTACAAGAAGTATTAATCATTATATTGCAAGTGTCCTGCTTTGTTAACAGACAAGAATTGCCTGTGTATTTATTTACAAGGTAAATAACAATGACTAGAAAATGTGATGTTCAAAATACAGTCTATAGTAGGAAATTCAAAACCAGATAACTTCACTGTCTTTTATTATTTTCTGATAACATGTTCAGGAACATAAAGTGAATTCATTTTCACATATTAATGATATCAGTGGTTTTTTTTATGAAATAAAGCATGAAGGAATCAAATTATTTATTTATTTGTTGGTTGGTTGGTTTATTTATTCCATTATATTGAAGTGATTATATTTTAATTTTCAATTATTCATGTGTACCTAAGAGCCTATAATGTTTAATACTGCACCATCTATCCCTTCACAGTTACATAATCATCCTTTACATGGGAATCAGCTGGATTCTTTGCCTAATGTATTTGGAAATAAAGCTGTCTCTTGGAACATTTAAAAGGAGCATCAATTCATGCCAAAGAAAATTATAAGAGTACACTACAGATTGCACTGTAAAGTGAGACAACTCACTCAGGAAAAAATAAACACATTCCACACTGTCATGCTGTGTGCTCCCACTGAAAATTAAGAAATGTCCTTCACTCAGCATCGTAGATTGTTTTCTTTCTGCCTCTGAATTGCATTCTACATATTCTATTAGACAAAATCCACCCAGTCAGAACTAATTAATCTTGCATGGCTTACTCTGTCTAAACTTTTCAGAAATGCTATCTTATTTTATCACCATTAAATGTAACACTAACCTCTCTCTATGTTGAAGGGAGGAAAGTTTCTAAGTTACTGACTTAAAATGGATTTCTTCTTTCTAAGTTACAAATCTCTTAGTTATACACCCTCTGCTTACCACAAGTAGCCTTATCAAGCTGCAAATGTGGATAATGTCTTCCTGTATTAGTGACTAGCTCCTCCTATGCAATAGGAAGCCTCTCACATCTAAAGAGGGTAGCTGTAATGAGAAAGAGAGTAACATGAGTGTTCTGTTAGTTACTGATGGAAGAATCAGTTGGAGAAGTTGAATAGATGCTGTCTTGCTGCTTTTCCATTTTCCACCATTTTTTCTTTTACATGACAGCTATAGCTAGTGTCATGTTATCAGTAGAAAACAAAGTCTAAAATAATAAATCTTAATTTTTGTTATCTAAGAAATACCACAAAAACTGCTGTTGCCTCCCTTGTAAATAACTCCCTTTACACATAGCTTTCTTTCTAAATCACAGAAAACTAGTGATCTGTTTAAGATGTCAAAGGAAATACAGTTTTAGGTATCATACATAGAAAAAAAATAGATAAAGAAATGTGAAGAATGTGATAACCCAAGGATACAGAATGGAGTGGGAAGCCAAATGCATCAAAGATGACAAGAAACAAATAGAGGCGAAAGATGTTGAAGTAACCCAGTAGTACACTTACTCTTTTTAAAAGGATACCAGCTTAGCTGAGAAATGAAAGAGTAAATTAATTACTTTAATAAAGAAAAGCACAAGAAAATCAGATGCCAAGGTTGCCAATTAGTCTTAGAATCTAATTCCAAAATAGTGTAAACAAAATATTACATATTTCATAAAACTGTGATGACATAGACAGATATAATATAAGGCTTTTCTGTGAGTGTATGAACAAGGTGACTATTAACAGGACAAAGACATTTAGGAGCACCCAAATTACAGAAGAAGAAGAAACTCTGTAATCCTAAAAGAACTGCAAGCAAGTAGGAGACCTTCCCAAATACACAGAAATAACGCCTGCCAAAACTGAGACAAATATCAAACAGCATTAGGGACAGACCAGAATCCCTTTTTGGAAGTAGGTATGGAGAATAAATATATCAAACAGGAAGAGAAAATTCAAAGAAAGAAATCCAGTTCAGATCCAACTTTTTGTGGGGAGCTCTCAAGACTGATCAGGTTAGCTTCACTGACTAAGAGTAATCACAAGCTGTAGCCATTCGTACTGCCTGTATGGCATGATTTCCATAGAATTGTGTGCCCACAGATAATTCAGTATAAGCTTGCTAAGGACTAATAGTGAATAATGAATATACTGTGATAATGAAGAACTACCCATGAGCACAGAAGTCTGTGGTTAATTAATGCATTTAATAACATTTTTATTTTATGAATATTTATGAAACTGCCTTAATTTGTCTGTCTTCTAGAGACTCCTACCACAGCTGTCTCTAGTTCCCTGAAATCTGTGCCTTTATACACAGATAGATATATATATGTGCTTGTGAAAAAGAAAATCAGAATACTGTAACCAAATGTATCCCCCAAAAATCAGAATACTCTAACAATTTGAAGATTTGAAATTTAAATCCACTTTATAAAGAGATAGAACTAAAACCTGCTACGATATTTTAAATTTTGTAGTTTCACTGAAATCAATGTTTAGCCCACAATCGTCTTATAAAACTCTTATAGACTGTGTAGACTCCCATGCATATGTTTTTCTTTTTGTAATACATAAAATTCATTAGATACAGGTCACAGAATAAACTAATAACAAAAAAAAATATTAAATAATTAAAATGATTGGTATGTGTATTTATATGTCTAAAGATAGATATAAAAAAATAATTCCCATCTGATATGTTTGTAATTGTTACTTCATCAAGCTGAAATTGGTAATTATGAAAAGATTTTTAGGCTTTGAACTGCAACAGTGACAGTAAAGAAATTTAATTAGGCACTATGGGGATTTTCTTAGGGGAAAAAAAAATTGTAAGAAACCATATTTCAAGATAAAATGAGAATCATAAGAGTATACAACAGAGGTTTCTTTCCAGAGAGTAGTAAAAATATGATGGTTTTAATACCCCAGTTTCTCTCAAAAATTAGTCTGCTGTTTACCTTGCTACTTTTACATTATTTGTTTTGTATCATCTGTTGCTTTTTTAAAAATTTTCTTCTAAAGATCAAGATTCCTCAGCACATAAGCATTATCTTTTATAATCCCAGGAAATCATGTCATATTTGTTGAAATATAATTTTAAATTACATATTTTTAACCCACAAATGTGTTTGGTAGGGTGTTCCAAAACAATTATTTTCCATTGACAGAAAATATATTATTTCTACCCGTGACCAGTTAATACTACTCTATACTTTCATTTTCCTATAGTGTAAGACCTCAGCCTTCCCCAGTACTGGTAAAAATTCAAAAAGAGCAATCATATCCCTTCTTGATACTGAGGCCAGTTTCAGTATAGCTATCTTGTAATTTCTTACATAACCGCACAACACCATCTTCAGCACATAAAAAAAGGAAATATGAAGAAAACACAAATTTAGAGATACTAAATGTAAGTCCTCATAATCCTTATTTTAGTCATCAGTTCCTTTAACGTGCTGAGGTTTCTCTTTTGAAGTCTGGAACCTCTTTTACACACATTACTTAATTTTCCTTTCCTTTTAAGGTAGAAAAAAAATAATGTAATCCTTTAAACCAACGCTCTTTCTATGACTAGAGCTCATTATTATTAATATTAATATCTATATCAATAAATCTAAAATTACATAGCTGTTTTAAGATCAGCATTCAAAATGAAAAAAAAAAACAACAAACCAGTTCTTTTGGGTTGTTGATGTGCCTTCTGCTCTCTTACTTCAGGTAAAAATAAAAAAAAAAGGGGGCTTATTTATTTCACAGGAAAAGTCTGACATAAAGGTATATATATCCATCCTTAGATTGAGGAGATTTGGATAATCATTTCAAAAAGTGATTCTGATTGTAACGATAGGTTACTTGGCATTCTTTCTCTCCCTTTTCTGTTTTATTTGTTGTTTGGAGTTTGCTTTATTTGTGTGTCGGGCTTTTATTGGATTTTTTTGTGGTTTTGGGTTGGGTTGGGTTGGGTTGGTTGGTTTGGTTTCTTTTTTTCTATTTGCTTCAGTAGAATTCCTACTAAATGCAAGAAGACATCACATAAAAAGCATGAAATTGAGGTATAATTAAAAAAAAATATTTAATAACTTGGATGGGATTCAGGTTGAAATGAAAAGATATTACAGATAGCTATTGGGAGGTGTTTGCAATGCCCTTAAAACTCTCACTACACTCAGAGGAGATCTAGTTAGTAGAGCTTACAAAGTTATTTAGCTCATACTAAAGTAGATGTTGAGAGTATGAGTACCTGAGCATACTGATCTAGTTCCAGATGTTTTGCCTTATGATAATACACCTGTCAAAAAGCTCTTGACCAAGATTGTGTGCCTCCTGTTGATGTGGAACAATCGTCAAGCCCATAGTGGGGAGCTGGGGCTACTCAGGAATTCTGAAGTAACAGTGGGGTCATAAAACTGCTAGAAAAATTAGAATCATAATCACAGAACAGTTTGGGTTAGAAGGGACCTCGAAGACCATCTGGTTCTAACTCCTTTGCAATGATCAGTGACAGCTTCCACTAGACCAGGATGCCCAAAACCCCATCCAAACTGGCGTTGAACACTGCCAGAGAGAAGGCACTCACAATGTCCCTGGGCAACATTTTCCAGTGCCTTCACCACCCTCACAGTGAAGAATTTCTTCCTAATATCTAATCTAAATCTACCTTCTTTCAGTTTAAAGCCATTACTCCTTTTTTATCATTACTTGCCCTTGTAAACTGTCCCTCTCCATTTTCTTGTATGCCCCCTTCAGGTATTGGAAAGCTACTATAAAGTGTACCTGGAACCTTTTCTTCTCCAGGCTAAACAATCCCAACTCTCTCAGCCTGTATGACAATTTGTTTTATCAAAATACATCTCTGAGAACTGATTTCAGGTGCCTACGTATAGGTGTCTTTTGAGTATTCATGGCATCTGGATGAAGCTGAAAGTTGTAACACTGAAAATCAGGTGTCTTCTGTAGTTGACAGCCAGAAATCAGACAGATTACTCTAGGGTGTTTAAAATTACACTCCTCATTGTCTATAAACAAATGAATGAAACAATTAATGTAGATCTTGCTACTGTGAGGTACTATGCCTTACGTTGCTACTCTGGATGACAGTGTATTTAGTGCACTCTCATATGTGTTTTCCCATTTAAAATATTTTGGAAAATCAAGTAGAAGTTGGAATTTATGTTAAAGCAACGGAATCTTTTATGTCATGTCAGGTAAATCACTGTAGACTGTCTTGACTGTAACAACTAGACTGAAGTCTGACATGCAATTCACATCTATGCAGATGTGCACAGCTATGTGTAGGCATCTAATATTTGATGTTTGGACCTAAATCTTGTCTTAGTCTACCAAAACAGTCTTTGTTTATTCTGTGAGAAAAGAGAATAATACCTCATGCATCCTTTCATTTTTCATTAATAAGCTGTAGTATTTACTTTTGTGAGATAATTGGGGAAAAAATGTTAAACCTCCTTCTCAATAATTAAATGATTTGAATCATCATAGTTTCTAGCCTTTCAGAAATATTTACTGCTAAACATTGATAAATTTAGAAGTTTTGCTATTTTATAACATGAGAATAAGATTTGTCTGCTTCTCCCTTGATTCTACTAAGTTCTCAAACTTTTTGCATACTTTATTAGGTAAAATGTTTTTGGAGCTTAGGACAGATACTGTATTCTCCCTTGTTCTGTGAATCTGAATAAGAGGTGTTGAAGGGCTACTTGAAAGTCACATTACCTCTTGTTTTACTATATGATTAACAGTAGAAGGATGGGACACTATTATGTATATCTCTTCTGCACTTCTTATATCACTTGCAAAATATCCTTTCACATGTTTTGAACACTGCATACATTTCATAGAAGACAAATATTGAGATAATGAAAAAGAATTACATATGCTGATTTTTGCTTTTAAAAAAGAGAATAGTATTCTCCTGTACACAGAAAAGGGGATCCACTGACTAAACAAAAGACATCTTGTGCATGTAACTAATTAATAGATATTTATTGTAGATAGTAGAAAAATTTTAACAAAATATTAAATGTTTGTCCTTAGCTTATCAATAAATGGGGTAATTTATTCTGATTTTATAATCCAAAAGTCTTCTACTCCCTGGTTTTGCACTTAACTGCAAGTTTCCCTTTTGATAAGAACACCATCTTTAACACAGTCCCTTCCAACTCTGATAAAAAATGTTTTTACAATATTTTACAGTATTGTCTGAGATAAGATCCTTAATTCTAACTCAGTTCTACTCTCAGCCTTATCAGACAGAGAAAACTGGTAATTAGAAAGGCATAGGTCAGAGATAGCCATGTTCACAGTCTTAATTTGGAAGTTTCTTTATGGCCTTTTTGAAATGACAGTATCAGTGAAACAACAGAAAACTGTGCTTCATTTTATCAAGTGACTAGGTTAGCAACCAGAAAAAATAGTAAATTTATAGCAGGTATACACTACCAAAATATATGCAATTCAGCTCCACAGACACATACACGGAACTGTCTGCAAACAACTGAATAGCTACTGGGGCATATATTCAGTACCCTAAACAGAGACCATCTGAGATTCTGTAAGATATCTGAGTTGGGGCTAGAGATATGACAGGAACTATAGAAACTTTTGAGTTTCTAGAGGAGAAGCTGCAAGCTGTGAAAGATTCTCTATGACATCCTGATGACCTTTGGATGCCGTGTTTGGCAATGAAGTGGAACCCAATTTCAAGTGACGCAGATTTCTGTATTGACTACTTTTCTATTGACTACTGTGACATATTGGATGCTTGCTCTGCATGTAGATGCTAGCATGAAGAGAACTGCATGTGTGTGTCAAAATTCTGAAGCTCAATCACATTCAGAAAGTCAATTAATTTTACCTTATTTTAACTGTCTGAGTTCTAGGTATCTAACATGCAGTATTGATTTAGGTTTCTGTTTATGTACATAGACATAAACATCTCATATCACTGAAGGTTTAAATTAGATATTAGGGGGAAGTTTTTTTACAGAGTGAGTGGTGAGGTGCTGGAACAGGCTGCCCAGAGAGGTGGTAGATGCCCCATCCCTGGAAGTGTTCAAGGCCAGGTTGGATGGGGCCCTGGGCAACCTTGTGTAGATCTAGGCCTGGAGGTTGCTGGCCCTGCCTGTGGCAGGGGGGTTTGAATTCTATGATCCTTGGGGTCCCTTCCAACCCATGCCATTCTATGATTCTATGGATCGCTTCAGCATAACTGAGAAATCCAGAAGGAACCAGAAGATAGAAAAATGTGGAAAAAATCACGTTCACCTCCTGTGGTAACTGAAACTCAGTCAGAATCATATAATCCTAGAATATCCTAGCAAATCTTAGATAACACTACATACTGAAATTTGGGCAATGGATTAGATTTCTAGATCTCCTTTGTGATGAATCTGCAGTGATAGTCACCAGTAGAATGTGATGTATCCATTCCCAAAATAATTGTTAACAGATCAAGAGTACAATTAAATCCACCTCTCACATCCCATCAGATGGGAAAACCAGAGAGGCTGAGACTGGACCCCCTTGCTTTCTAAACTTCTCAGAGAGGAGACCTTGGCATGGCTGGATCCACTCCTCCTCTCAAACCTGTCTGTCCTGTCCCAGCAGATGGGTTCCCATAGAGTTAACCTTTTCTACCTGCCCAAGGGGCCAGGTTAACCCTCTCTTAGCTAAGGTCTTTAACAACCACACCAGTGAGATTAGTTTCTATAATCCTCTGTGTAACAACAATTACCCAGGAGGTCAAAGCAAAGCACAACTTTACTTAAAAATGAGTAAGATTATAAAATTTACAAACAAAACCACGCCACGCTATGTTTTCAGAGCAATGGATTACCTTTAGTAGAATTTAGCAAAATCAGAAACACTGTTACCATTATGTGCTGAGAATAAGGTTAGAAGTTAAGAAAGAGAAGACTCAGAAGAAGATTGACAAGATACCACCACCAGCTTAGATTGGCATAAAGTTGCAGTCCTTGGATGGCGGATGCACACCAGGCATTTTTGATCTGTGTTTTTATGCTACATGGTCTTACCATTCCTGGGGATTGTGGAAACAGGGGGAGGGGGCTAGTGTATCTTGTGCAGACTCAGTGTTGAGATGTAGAATTTTCTGGAAGGGAGTTAGTGAGGAATGGGGGTCCCAGGTGTTCATATGACATTCCCCCCACCTGAACTGGGCTGATAAAGCAATGACCCCTTTTAGTGGCCTTACACAGGACTTTTGCAAGAAGGTGCTCTACCTCCACAGGGCCCCACTTACCTGGTCCTGTTCCTTATCGGATAAGGACAGGATACTTGTTATCAGGGTGGCTAGTGACTGAGGGACTGCCCTTGCAGGGACACTGTCCAGGTGGTTTATCAAATGAGGACCCTACCTGAGCACAATGTCCAGTTTGTGAGGGTGGCTGCCTTGACATCAGGAGTCTACAGGCCCTTACATCCTTTGGAGGGCAGGACCCTAGTCCCTCACCCTACAGAGATGACAGCCTGTACACAAAACATTACCCTGCCTCTGCAGGTTATGCTATCTTGCAAGACAGAGGGTTTGAGAAAAAACACTCATTCCAGTTCATAATGAGTTTGTATTTGGAGCAACGCAACCTCTTAGATAATGTCTTGAAAATAAAGGAAATGGTTTTCAGAAGTGTCATTGACTATATAGAGAATTTAGAATATTGATGATCGCTGCTTACTGGAAGGTTGCAGTTTAGTGAAGTAGATCCCACTTTCGACTTTTGAAAACACGAATGTAGCTATGTGAGCGGCCGCAATCACAAAGAACTTATCTACACAAAGCAGATAAGCAGGCACTGCTTTTATTCCAGCACTGGGCAACACAGGAGATAGCTCCATCAAAGATGTGTTCACCCACAAGTACAAAGTACAAGATATTTATACAATTTTTAGCAAAAATCATTGCACAAAAATGCTCACTTCTTAGCTTGACCTTTACAATGATTTGCTTTTGATTGCTTCACTTTATCTCTATTCTTACTCTATAAAAATCGTTGGTTAACTATGCCGACTGTTTTAAATGCAAAGAGGGGAGGGTAATTATTAGCATATTCGTGTTATTTCCTGGAAATCATTATCATATGTAAATTTCCTCCATGCATGTGTCCTTATGTTGAGCAGGGGTCCTCAGGTGTTCATCGATAGTCTTCCTCACTATGTCCATGAGTGAATGCATGCTCATTTCGTCTTCGGCTGATCTTTTGTAACCATAGCCAGTTTCTTCATATACCTATTGTTTTAACTCAAGGTCCATAACCAGTACCCACTGTTTTAATTCAGAGTCCAGAGCAATTTTCTATAGTGATAAAGGCACACACACCGTCTTGTCCCTATTTCTAAGGGTCTTAACATGCTTTATGTTCTCATAGCTGCTATAACTCCTTTAAAATCAAAGTCAAATCCTATACTAAAACCAAAATAACCTAGAAGTTAAACTATTTTATTAGGGTGACTGTAACAGATATACTCAGTGGCATATAAAAAGTGTAGTAGAAACAAGTTGGAATCCTATAGGATGGACTCATTCTGTCCATCTTCTCTGAAGAGAACCAAGTGAGGACTAGCCATGACTGGAAAAATACTGAACTTCTATCATGTCTTCAAGTTGCATATATGCAGCACATTAAAGGATAAAAGAAAAGTTAAAAAGGAAAAGTAGAACAGAACAGATGGTGTGATCAATGCAAAACTTTTGATTATGTCACTTAAGTAGTTAACTACAGATCAAAAGATACCTGATATCTTGTGGACTGTTGGATTTTTTCCTTATTCGTGATTTGTAAAAAACTGAATTATTAAAAGTGGAATTAGATTATCCTTTATTAATGCATTTGTACAAAATTCTGAGAAGTTAACATCTTATTACACTTGCAGTAAACATTATATGGATGACTGATATCATTAATCTCAAAAATAAATTTAAGCAATGTCACTTCAGGGTGAATCTACTTTCTAGATCACTTTAATTATTAACTATGCTGTATTTACTTTTTCATCGAATAATCCTAACCAAAATAGGCTAATGCAAAAAACAAATTCCTAAGGGATATATGATATTACTTTCTGAGTTGTGGCTTTCAGAGAAGTTTTATTTGCCTGTAAATAAAGTTTTAAGGAATTTCAGCATTTCAAATATATTTCTGTAGTGAATCATCATTTGGAGGAGATTAATTTCACTTCGTAATTACTATCTAGAATGTGAACTACTTGTTAAGGAATCTTTTTATAACCTCTCACTCCTTTGTGGTTTTCAGGGTAGTTACCATATCCTTAGTCAGTTGTGAAATATACCTTGGGCATATGACATGTCTTGTTAAACCATGCATAACTTAGGCTTTCACTCTCAACCCCAACCACCAAAATAGGGATATTTTGAGGAATTCTGTTGTTGTGTTGAACATATTGGTAAGACCTAGACTGGAAACACGAGAGGGAAACAAATATGGGAAGGACAATTGCACAATAAAATTCATTACTGTATTTTACCATTTAAAAAAAAAAATCACATCTGTTGTGGAGAAAAAAGCCCTGTACTTATTTAATTCTTAGGACAGCCACAATCATGGAATAGCCAGTTGTTCTGGTTCTTGCCAGGCCAGAGTCAACCTCCCCAAGCAGCCAGCCCAGGTGAGCTGAGTTAGCCCAGGTGAGCTGAGTTAAACTGGGCTGTTTTCCACACCACCTGACATCACTTTCCCATAAAAGTGGCTGGTTGGGGAAAGGACACTCCTAGTGCCTTCAGGGCAGTCTGAGTGTAGCAGCATTCTGTAATTGATGTCTGTAAGATACTCTGTGTTATCACCAGGTCTGACTGTAGTTGGCTGTTATTGTTCTCCTGTCATGGTGGGTTTTTTTTAGTAAACTGTCTTTATCCCAACCCACTGAGGCTTTCTCTGTGATTGAGCAAGTGCTATGTGGTGCTCAGCCACTGGTTGGGGCTAAACAACTACATCAGTGAAAGTGTTTGGGTACTATTATAAATCTGCATCTTCCTCCTGAGCTACTCCTATCAATCATGCTTTAGTATTTATGAACTCTCGACCCATCTAGATATAAACCTGTTTGGCATTGCTAATAACCTGTTTTGTAAAATCTTGGTTGTGTGTCCTGTCATCTGTCCAACAGATTTTTCGGGCCAGAAGGAAAAAGAATGGTACAGATTCAAAGACTATAAAAGTTGAAGACTCTGTAATGATAATTCACTTTTATACCCTGTAACACATAAGTGATAAGATAAAATTAATTTCCATTTTGGATCCCATGCTTTGTGTAAGTTGATACTTTCCTTCTTTTCAAACAAACAAGCATTTCTTCTGTGTAGTTGTGTAGAAACTCATTATTATTCTTGATTTGGACTGATGGTAAATAGCTCTTACTCTGCTTTAGGATTTATTAATGTTTCCCAGTTTTAACTCTCTAATCAAGTCTCCTTTGCTTTTCTGAATTACAATTTGACGTTTTTCCTTAGTTCCTGTCTATAAGCTTAGTGCCAAATTAATCTTTTATCTACTTGGTTTACCAATCAGTTATACAATACTAAGTCTGGGGTGTTACGGTATTTTAAGTAAAAATCAGTATAATTGCTTTCATTAGCCTTCAGTTTAATCTCAGAAAAAAAAGAAAAAAAAAAGAATCTGTGGACAGGCCTTGTCATGTCATTGCATTAAATATAGTTAAGGAACCACACTTTCCATTGCTAACAGTAACCAAAGAGAAAAAGATGACCAATGTCATAACCAGCTGTACTTAACAACTCTCATCTGCCTGAGCAAATATTGAACCATAGACTCTTTAAGGTTAGAAAAGACCACTAAGATCATCAAGTCCAAACATCCCTCCAATACTACCATGTCAACTAAACCATGTCTTGGAGGACCAAGTCTACAGGATTTTTTTAAGACCTCCAGGCATGGTGACTCCACCACCTCTCTGGNGGACTCCACCACCTCTCTGGGTATCCTGGTCCAAGGCCTGACCACTCTTTCAGTAAAAATTTTTTTCCTAACATCCAATCTAAACCTCCCCTGATGCAACTTGAGACTGTTTCCTCTCATCCTATTACTAGTTTCTTGCATGAATAGACAAATCCCCAACTCACAACAGCCTCCTTTCAGGTAGCGAAAAGGTCTTACTTCAGCCTCCCCTTTTTCAAGCTAAACAACTGTACTTCCTTTAGCAGCTTTTCATAAGACTTGTGCTCCAAACCCTTCACCAGCTCCATTGCCCTCCTCTGGACACACTCCTGTACCTCAATGTCCTCCTTGCAATGAGTGGCCCAAAACTGCACACTGTACATGAGGTACAGCCTAACCAGTGTTGAGTACAGAGGCACGATCACTTCCCCAGTCCTGCTGGCCACACTATTCCTGATGCAATCAGGAATATACTGAGAAATATCTATTTGATAAAAAGGAATTTTGACTACAAATACAAAATAATACTCAGTCATATTTCTAAATCTCAGATGATATGTGTTTATTGAAATAAAACATATAATTTCCAATCTTCATTGACAATTTTAGTTAAGATTTTCCTTTGTTTCATATATTAGCATTATCACCTGCTGTGGTGTTTTATTTGACTGGATTTGAAGAGGTTTTATGCTTGTATATCACAATTACAATGTTTGCATGTGGTATGCAGGCAGTGATTTGACTAGCCCAGGTTAAGAAATAAAAAAGGCAAAGCTGAAAAAACACTTTTTTGAGTCCTTATGGTAAAGGTAACTGGTGAACAGAGAAGGGAACAAGGAATTTAAAGGAAAAAGAGCATATGGACCCAAACTCACTTCACTGTTAGATCACTTGATTCTCCAAAAAAGAGGAATCAAAAATACATGCAGCCACGCACTGATGTGCTATAATAGAGGGCCAAAACTAATCCACAGATACGTAGGTACATACAGTTGCAAAAATCCCAGAATCACTAGGTCTTGATAAGACCTTTGAAATCGAGTCCAACCATACCTGTCATCTACTAAACCATATTTCTAAGCACCCCATCTACCCATCTTTTAAATACATCCAGGGTTCGTGACTCCACCATTTCCCTGGGGAGCCTGTTCCAGTGCCTGACAACCTTTTTGGTGAAGATTTTTTTTTCCTAATATCTAATCTGAACCTGCCCATGTTCAGCTTGAGCCCATTCCTCCTCATCCTATCACCTGTTACTTGGAATTAAAGACTTAGTGGCACAGCTTGACTAGCACCTTCTTAAAATAAAGTGGGAGGGAAGTAGGCTTTTTGAATGGGCACAGAGTAATTTCGTATACAAATTAGGTGTGATGAGGGGAAACACGACCCAGCAGGTTTCAGTATGGCCATTAGATTTTTTTAAAAAGGGACTGCAGGATATCGTGGTGGACCCTAGACTTTGGGAAAAGCGTTGTAATGTACCAAGGCATACAAATCCTTACCTAGTGGGTATCTATGTAGGACAATAAATTTTGGTATTCTCTCTCTGTAAAAGGTGAGGATATACTAGGTGTTCCATTCAAGGCCACAGTTAATTCAATATAATGTCCCCCATGAAATTATTAATAAAAACATGCCTCCATTTAATTTAAAAAATTTAAAAAAAAATAAATAATGGTAACTTCCAAGAAGATTTTGATTGTCCTAGTAATAAGAGTGAATGTTCAAAGAGAAGTATAAATTTGAAGTAGCTTCTTAATAATGAGGGGTTTGTTGGAGGGTGTTTATTTAATCTTTCCACACACAGATAATGGCAAGGTAATTAAGGATTCATACATCTTATTTGCTGCCTAGAAGAGGACATCCTTTAACACTCCTACGTGTTGTATCACAGCATTAATTCATAGGCATTCAAGAAAATTTATTTCATTACTATCATAACTTTAAAATATCAGGCAATTTCTGATTGCTCACTTAAACCTCTAGAAACAGGTTTTAGCATGAGCTATTTTTCAATGCTGTAACAGAAGTGAAAGTTTCTGAAAAATAGGGAAAATCATGTAGAATATCATTAGCTAATGTGAGAGACAGCTACAATTTGTTAAATCTAAGAAAGAACATTATGGAACGCGAAATATATAACTCGACATATGAAGTGTTTAATAAAAACACTATTTTTTCTTTCCTCCCTTCAAATATTCACTTGAAGAGGGAAATTTTTTTTTGTTTATTATTATTATTATTTCATAGTTTTTCTGAATAGTTTTAGACACATTAAATTAATAGAAAAATACATTTTCACTTATTTTAAATAATACAGTTTGACTGCCTTGAGTGACATTTTGTTTCAAATCCAGGCTACTTTAATAAGAGTATTGTATTGTTCCAAATACTGTTTTGTGGGAACCAGGATGAGTGGTTTCCTCAATCTGTCTTGCAAGATAATATGCAGAGGCAGGGTAATGTTTTGTGGACTGGCTCTCACCTCACAAGGGCCTTGATCCAGCAAGCATCTGTGGGGCCTTGGACTAGGGCCTCCATCCTCCCAAGGTTGGAAGGTCCTCTTGATCTCAAAGCAGCCTCTCTGACAAACTGGGCATTGTGCTTTCTCATTTGATAAACCATCTAGACACTGTCCTTGCAAGAGTTGTCCCTCATACTGTAGCCACCCTGATAAATGGGACACTGTCCTTATCTGACAAGGAACAGTGACAGGCAAGGGGGATCCTGAGGAGGCAGAGCACCTTCTTAAAAAAATCCAGCGTGAGGTCACTGAACAGGGTCATTGTTTCATCAGCCCAGTTGGGGGGGGTCAAATGA
>VZTU01005817.1:0-12979 GCA_013400835.1 Zapornia atra | reverse complement strand
AACCTTGTGATTCTGTGGTTCTGCGCTTCTGTAACTCGTTACACATAACACTGCATGAAGCGCCTGAAAAACCTGGCAGTTTCAGCCCTGGTGTTGTTCATACCAGAATCTCCTTGCACAAGGGTGTGGTGCATCCACATTTGGTGGTGCCACTCCATTCCTTCTGGTGGTGCCCTGCTCCTGTAGTTCCCACAATACTTCTGGTAATATCAGTGACTAGCATAGTGCCCCGGCTTAACCCCAGCTGGAGAATTGGTGCCAGAAGTCATCGAAACACTAGAGTTGTCTCAGATGGCTTTGTAACGCCAATGCTATGGAAGTGGCCATGGCACTGAGCAGAAGGAGGACAGACAGGATTTCTCCCCGCTGTTAGCCTGAAGTGTGCAATCCAGGTAGATGGAGGAGAGCTTAGATAGTGATGGAAAGTGGTGAGCACCACCACAGTCTCATCCTTCCAGATTTTCAAATGTTTCGTTTGTGTGGCAGTAAGATTATTTTACTGTGACAGCACTAAGGTAACAAAGTCATAAACCATCTGTATTTAATTAATTTAGCGATAAATAAACATATAAAAGGCAGAAGATCTAAGAGGTATAATTGCTTAGCTCCTGCGAAAGGCAAGGAATTAATTTTGCTACAATTATTATCAAAACACAGTGAGCAGAGAGATTGTTTTTCCCCCTTTGAATTACCTCCTCCCCTCCAAGTCTGTATTTCAATGAAGCTCCTTTATTGTTTAATGTATCTGTCATCATCTGCTGTCAAGATAACATCAGGAAGACACAAGCATTCTCATTTTATTATTGTATTCTCTGCCTTTTGCTTGCCTCAGGAAATATGTTTTAATTGCTAAGGATAAGGACAAATCCACAGATCTAGACATTGAAGGGGAAAGAAAACAATGATGAGATTTGCATGACTGAGAAGAAAATCTGTGTGTTCGTATAGTTCTGTAATTCCTTACATTATCAGTTATGATTGTAAAAAGCTGATAGCAGTAAGAGGAGGAGGTACCAGGGGACAGGAGGAGAATTGTGAATGGCTACACAACATCTGGTATTATTGGGATTCACAAGAACTAACAGCACAGAAGGGGGAAACCAAGAGCCAAACAATCTTAATGCCTCGAGATCAACCTCTGATTTCTCAATGAAAAATCAGATAGGTCTGGCCCGTTCTACTGAATGCCTTGAACAATCTGATGAGACCTAATCCCTCCTCCACCTATTCTGGAGAGCAAGGGCCAGGCTTAAACCTGGATTAAAAAGGAAGGCTTTTCACAAGGGATAAGAGGATCAGTTTTCACTATGTAGGTCCCAGTTCAGCAGCCACCCATAAGTCTTGCTTGGATGCCGAAACTAGTTCCACTGTGGCATGGCTCAGGCTTGCTGAGCACTTTGTGAGCACCACATCAATCAGGACTGGGAAAGACAGGGTAAAACCATACCCTGCACTGGTAAGGAGTTTCCTGTCAGAAGACTAGGATCAAAGCAGGGGCCCAAAGGGTGGTTTGAATTGATCACATAATCACAAAGAATTGTTGGGGTTGGAAGGCACGTCTGGAGATCATGTGTTCCAAAGCCCTGCACAGACACTGACTGGCTAGAGCAAGTTGCCCAGGACCATATCGAGTCAGGGTTTGAAAATCTCCAAGGATAGAGACTCCACAAGCCCTAGACAATTTGTTACGGTGTTTAACCTCCCTCACAGTAAAACAGTTTAAATTTATTAAAACATTGCGCTTTAATTTTGCTTGTTTCCTCATCCTGTCATTGGATGCCATTGCCATGGTTTTGCCCCAGCCAGCACACACAGCACCACACAACCACCCGCTCACTTCTCCCCCACCGAGGCAAATGGGAGGGGGAAGGACAGACAAAGGCCAACCTCACGGGCTGGGACAAGGACAGATTACTGGGACAGCACAGGGAGGGAGAAATAACGACGACAGGGCTTCATAGCAAATAAAGAGAGCTGGTGATACCCAATGCAGTGTCTTACTGAACCACACAGCTCAGACTGTGCAGCCCTAAAGTCAGATTGTCCCTGGGACTGCGTGTCCTGGAGCACTGTGCTCTTTCCCCACCAGCCCCCCTTTATGTCAAGCATGACATCATGGTGTGGAATACCCTCTTTGGTTAGTTTGGGTCACCTGCCCTGGCTGTGTCCCCACACAGCTTCCTGAGTACCCCTGCCCCCCCCCACCTTCTCATTAGCAGGGCAGTATGAGGAGCTGAAAAGTCCCTGATTGCTTAGCAACAACTAGAACATCGGTGTGTTACCAGCACAGCTCTCACCCCAGTTCCCAAACACAGCACTGCACCACCTGCTGGAAAGAAAATTAACTGTATCCCTGCTGAAACCAGGACAGCCCCAAAGAAGAGTCTGGCTCCAAACTTCATTACTCCCTTCCATGAAGAATTTATAGACATGTGGATAAGATCCCTCCTTAGTCTTCTCTTCTCCAGGCTGAAAGGCTCAGCTCTCCCAGGCTCTTCTCATGTGAAGGATTTTCCAGTTCCTTAATCAGCATCATACCAATCCCCAGCCATGCTCCATTTTGTCCGTGTCTGTTTTGGACTGGGGATCCCAGAACAGTAGACACTGCCTCACCAAAGATGAAGAAAGAGGAAAGATCACCTCCTTCGACCTGCTGGCTATGCTCTGAGGCACCCCGGGAGGCTGCTGGCCTTCCTGGCTGCAGGGGTGCATTTCTGACTCATGGTCACCTTGGTGTACACAGGGTGCCAAAGTTCTTTTCTGCAGAGCTGCTTTCCAGCTGGGTGGTCCCCTAACATTTGCTGCTGCCTGGGGTTGCTCCTCCCCAGGTTCAGGGATTGGCATTTCCCTTTCCTGAACTTAAAGAGATTCCTGAGTTCCTCCAGCAACTGCTCCTCCCAATTCTGCATCACCTGCAGACTGTGTGCTCTGCCCCATCATCAGGTCATGAATGAAGATGATCATTACATACTTACTTGGGTGCTCTCCTGCCAGATTCACTCCCCCTCCATGCTCCCATAAGGGGGAAATATTTCCACCTGGTATCAGCCCAGGAGAGTCGATAGAGACACTATCAGCAATGCTTGGGAATGCCCTCAGAGCACTTCAGAGAGTTGCTGTATCACCTCAGCCTCAGGGAGCATCTCAGGGAGATGAAACTTACCAACACGTTTGGATTTCCCGATCCTTTCAGTTCCTTATCTGAATAACGTGTTGTATCTGCATCCTGGAAGCTCACCGTGCGTAACTGCAGTGCAAAACCAGGATTTATGAACGTACCTTTATATTTTCTTCCCACCTTATCTGCCATTCTTCACTGTGCAATGACAAGAGACAAAGCAGACATTGATCACAGGTCATGAGGTCTGTTGGATTTCAGCTTTGTTTAAAAATATAACCAGTAAAATGCAGTGCAACACAATTAATCTCTGTAGGTTCATCCCCAGGATTTTTTTTTTGTTTTATTTTTATTTTAGAAAGCGTGCAAATTTGACTCACTGTCATCATTTGGCCTCTAAACACAAAACAGCAAAGGAAATGCATTTGCACAAGTATGGAAAAAATAGTTAATATGGAAATCAGCTTGTCCCATGTGGAAAAATGTCTCATTTGTATTCAGATTCTGTTTCTACTGCCTCTTCTTTTGTTTCCAAAGTGACAAATGGTCTTTCCCTCCTGCACAGCCCTTTCAGAATCTCATTAAAAGGTGCAGAAATCAGGCTTGAACAGCCCCATGACCTTCTTTCCTGTGGGGGTCACATGCAGAACGCAATTCAATCTGGCATGCTGGTATATTTTATCAAGGTGTTTGGGTTTGTTGGGTTTTTTTTCATCAGAAGAGGCAGAACAATACAGAGTGACCCAAAACACTGATGGTACAATACACATAGCAATACACGTGCCATTACTCCCAACAATATACGCCAATGGCACGTATATTGCTGTGTAATGCAATTTTCCCTCAATGAAAGGGAGTTTGAACAATAAATGGCTCTATCACAGACATCAGTCCCAGATATTGCGTTTTGAGAAATGAGGTTTCTCACTGATTTAACATTCTCACTCACCGCATAGTCTTTTATCCTCTAATAACAAGAGACCAGCTTGTTTATTTCTAGTTTACTTTACTTCTATTCTAATGTCAAACCATGGAGAAGAACAGCATGGCATTTCAGCGATTATAAGCTAAGTGAGTCTGAGAAACACTCATGGCTTGTGGAAATTACAGCTGAGACGCAGAGAATTCTACGGCTAGAAAGAAATGGACAAGAGCCAGTGTTACTATTAGGCATAAGGATCCCCACAGTATCTGTCACTGGAGCAGGAATCTAAACAGAAATTAAGCTGTTTCAAGAATTTCTTCCCATTGCCTGACAAATCTTCACCCCTCTTTTCATTTGGGAAGCATCTCGGAATTTTCAGTGGCAGACACACATGGATATTAAGGCCTGAAATAGCCTTTGGTGCAACTGCGCCTTAAATATTTCAGCGATTCCATTACGGACTCCTTCAGAGAAATAAGCCAACAGCTGGTCCCTTTTACGTAAATGAACAGCTAACGTGACAAACTGTCATAGTAAGTTAGTTATTGCTGCACAGAATGAAAAAAAAAAATCCCACCAGATTACATGAGATTGACTTGACTGTCAGCACCTTCCTTCCAGAACCTCATGCCTTTTCTTCTCCCACAAGCTGTGTCCTTTCCTTGTGGGTTTGCTGCAGAGGAACAACAGTCATTAACTAGTATCTACACGGCCAAGACAGTATATGCTGGCTTAGGAAATTGCTTTAGTCTTTCTGGGACAAGCCATTTCTAATAATAAAAGTATTTTGCAAGGCTTAGAATAATTTCCTATCAATAAATGTAGAAAGAAATTACTAATGCTATGTCAACGATCAGCTGATACATGCTGCCCATGTTTAACTTGGCATGAAATACCAACTTGTCTGTTTCAGTTACCCCCGAGCCTTCACTGGACTGGTCTCAATGTGACTTTGCTTCATTCAGGTGTCTTCCGGAAATTAGACCCTTGGGTGGGGGAAAAGAGGAATTTCATCAGTTCCAGCTAGGAAGCTATTTGCTCACTCCAAGTAGGACACATTTCTTCCCACCACTGTCTAATTTTTGCACTTGCAACATCCTGGAATCAGAGATGACTCAGTGTTTGGCACGGGAGATCCTAGGAGGTCTTGCAGGCTGCGGGTCAGCCACAAAGACAAAATGAGTTGAAAGGGGAGAGAGAGAGAGAGGGAGAGAACATGAACATGGGTGTTCAGACGTTTGGTAGGTCTGTACAACTTTAGGGCGTCACTTCAGGCCACCTACCAGCATATCAGGTTCTGGTAGTTATCTTTGACTGCAAAAGTCAGACTAGAACCCAGTAAAGGGCACAGACCCAGTCCCTGCTGCACTAACTCCTTGCAGATCCCTTGAAAACAAATACAGGTAATTCTTTTCACAGAACTTCCACAAAACTTCCAAAATCTGCTGCAATGGCTGCGAGTCACCTGGCTTTACAAAGGCCAGGCTCAGAATTCTGTCAGGTTTGTGAAAACAACGAGGAAAACCAGCCACCTTTTGTTTTAAGCCAAGTTAACAAGCTAAATTCATCTGGAGGACTCCCTTTTAGCTTCAGGGCAAGCTGTTTGCCCGGATTATCTTTCAAAGCCTTTTCCCTCACAATTTGGTAGCAGAAATTAAGAATATATCTTCTCTTTCCTATAAAGACATATCTGGCATTTCTCCACTGGAAAAGATGTTGATGTGGAAAACACTTAACTGGTGACATTGTTTGTGTGCACACAGAACCAGGTGTTCCCCTGGAATTAACAAAGATATTTTCTAAGGCACCTGCATGCAAAGAGGTGTATAAATTGCAGGCAGTACCTAAAGTGAGAAGGCATAGCAGGATGGCTGCTCTTCTCAGAGCAGTGTTTGGCAGTATGTTACGGAGATCTCCTCACTCATACCCTGCTCTCATAAAACTCACGATTCCAAGTAGGGAGCTTCTGCACGTTTTGCTATTCAGAATGTTTGCATTGGGGCAGACATAGCTATTTACCATCTGTTCACCTTGCAGCTGGGGTGGGCTGCTCTGTCCCTTCTTAAAGACTGTAGCCAGTTACTACAGGCTGGAAAACATGGACACAAAATGCTGCTTTCACACTGTTGCAACCAGAGCAAGCTCAGTCTATACAGGCACTCAAGCACTCTAGAGAGAGGGCATGTTAGCACAGCTTGGGCTTGTCCTTCCTCTGGGTTCCACTGCGTCTGCATAGCTGATAACCCCAGTTATTCTATGGACTCAAACTGACTTTAAGCTCATGATACAGAATTAAAACAATCTTAACAGATGCAGTTTGAAACTTGGAGGTACAGAAAGCTTGCAGGGTTAAGTACTGGCACACCAATGTCTTTGGGTTAAGAGCCTGCAGAATCTACTGGTTTTGGTTCACAAAATACCTAATGTGTTCCAGGACTTCTTTCAAAGTTATGCTCTCCCTGCACATAGAAACGACATGAATAATCCACACAGTCTCATCATTTCCTAATTTGTTTAAAAGTTCTCTGCTGAATGAGAAATACACCATTTCCAGCCCTGTGGGGCACAGTACCCTGAAACAAGGTCCCAAACCCTACAAACCCGTAGAGCTGTCTTCCCATATGGAACAGGTATGTCACAAGTGAGGGTGTTCCTGAAAGAGCTGTTAGCAATCAAGTCAATGCCAACACCAGATACAGTAACACATCTTCTTCCCAAAGATTAGACATCACACTCAAGCTTTGAGACAAAGTGACTCAAGGCATTGACTGTTCCTAAACACACTGAAGTGCATCGCGGCAGGTGGAAGCATGTGATCCTCTCCCAGTACATACTCTGCAGCATGATCCCTTTCCTGGCAGCTATACACCAATTTCTGTTAATATAAGCCAAAAAAAAAAAAGGAAAAAAAGGCATCACAAAGCACCCACCCACCCCCCAACCTGCTAAAAATAATTGCCACAGCTTTCCTGAACCCGAGAGATACTGCAGCTTTTATTTCAGTTAATGTATTTCACACAACAAATCAAAACAATCTCACTGACTGAATTCTTAATAAAATGCCATCACGTTTTATCAGCTGCTGCCATTGCAGAAGCAAATGTTTGTTGTTACCTACAATTACTTTCGTTTTAAACATCAATAAAGTAAACACAAGGGAATGTGACTGTTGTGAATTACTGTGAATCACAGGGACCACAAACGATCAAATGCATCTGGTGCCTTGTCTACTGCATCTCTTCCTGGCTTTAACTCCTAAGCTTCTTATGTTCCCTTTGTACGGTCTTTTGTCTAAGGCAGACCAAAGCCAATGGAAATCCTGCTATCAGCTTCAATGGTCTTTGAATGAAGCTTGGATTCGGCCAAGTGCAGGTAATTTGCCAGCAGATACCACACTGCAAAAAAAGAAAATATCCATACATTGGCTTCAGCTTAACCTTACAGCTTCTGAGAGAAAGGCTTTGTTTTGTGTAGAAGAATACAAGATTGATTTTCACTTGCTAGCCTCCGAATACCAAACAGGAACGCCCTTTGTGGGACATACAGAACTCTGTCCATGAAAGGAATACAGCTCCCCCGCCCCTACGTGTTTTCCTGAGCACTGGAACAACATGGCTGGCATTTTCTGTTCAAGGCTAAGAGGAGAGGAACATTCTTTTTGCCAGGCAGATGGCTTTCAAATTTACCCGCAGCCTCTGGTGTTCTCTGGGACAACATTGACACTCAGTAGACTGATTCACTGTTCTTCTGGGTTTTTCATGGGCATGTATCCCGAGGGCATTCCAGGCACAACCTGCATCTTGTACCACACTGGGGCAAGAATCGGCACCCCGTGCAAGGGTGTGCATGGAGCAGCCCGTGGGGCGCAGGCAGAGCTGCAGGAAGGAGCTCTGCTCCCACGCTGCCTGTCACTTACAGTGCGCCCTGTCCGCAAGCACACGGGCTTCGAACACTGCGGGAGACAAGCCATCCCTCGTGAGCTTCAGACACAGGTAAAGCTCCAAGAGGAGCTTGAATCATTTTGGTCCCCTAACCACAACTGGCATCAACTAGCCACAAGGTAAAATCCCATGATAAATCAGGTTTAATTTTCTCCAGTGCTCCCAAATACAAAAGATACCCTTAAAGGACTTCTAGAGGAGAAGAAAGGGTCTTTCTTCTCATTCTCTCTTCTCCTATTTGCTACTGGCACAAGAACTTATTTTTGTTGGTGAAAGTTCCAGCTTTAGCAAAACTTAAGCAGGTAACAGGTTTTCTACTACACAATACAGATACGGTTAATCAAAATCATACGGTGGTTCTGTTGAATAACTTTTTCCTAAACATTTAGAGATGTAAACTTGAGCAGAGCAATAGCAAAGCTATTTTGGATAGCTCTGTGAGGACAAGGAGTAAATTATTCTATTTCTAGCAAGTAGTTCTGCATTTATGTAAGCAGGGACAGTTACTCAGGAGAGCCATTCAAGCCACATCAAAAAAAGTCAGGCAACTGGAAAGTTATTTTATCATTCCTGATTTTTGGAAAACATTACTTTTCTCCTCAACATTTCTCTCCCTTCCCTTCCTCCATAAACAAACCTTCAAACAATAATCCTATCCAAGCTGCACAGCAAGAATAATGCAGTGGAGCTTATGTGGTGCCACTGGACCCCCATGCTTCACCAAGGCTCAGGAGCAGTCTGGCTGAGCAAGGCTGTGCCTGTACAGCTGCTGCCAGATGTGCTTCCTGGAGGCAGCACAATTGTGCCCTTAGCTCAGGGGTCAGTGTGGTGTTCGTACGCTCTCTGCCTGCTCTGCACTGTGCTGCCTGGGCTGTGCTGGTAACACCCTCACCGAGTCCCGCGACTGCTCTTTGTACACAATGTGTCCTCAGGCTGCTGTGCAGTCTGTGGTATGGACAAGCTCTCTCTCACAGGCTGCCCCAGTCACTTGCTGTCTGGGTAGGAGGCAGAGGCACGTGGGAGGTGATTCACTGTCATCTTGCGCTGAGTTTATTCCCACCTGCCACCTGCCTTGGTGAGAAACAAAGATGTTGGTTTACTCCTTTTATGTGGTTTTCGAGATGAAGGGGCAAGACACTCCCAAACGCTGTGGTCTCTGCATCCTCCAAGACCAGGTAATTTCTTACAGGAAGTACATGACCGACAGAACCATGTATGTACATATCAACTGTAAATAGTGGGAAGAACCCAGAGAACTGCTTTTTGCTGCTAACATGGGACTAAATAGCAAAGAGTATTCTTCCTTGGTTTGTGTGTGCAAAACCACAACAAAGGTAATCAATACACCTATATGATAACTGTCAATGGTAGAACCTGTTATTCAAGTTAGTTGAACATTGCATTTATTATTCAAATGGAGTTCAGAGGCTGCTGCTGGGCCTTAATCTGGGTTCATGAACTGAACTACTGTGGCCTCTGACCATTCAAATGTTATATGCTTAACATTCTCCTTTATTTCTCACTCTCTTCTAGTGTGAATTAGAACAGGTTTTCACATTGTCCTGGTTTTGGCAGGGTTAGAGTGAACTTTCTTCTTGGTAGCTGGTGTAGTGCTGTGGTTTGGATTTAGGATGAGAGCTGTGCTGGTAACACACTGCTGTTTTCGTTGTTGCCAAGCTGTCAGGGACCTTTCAGTTGTTCATACTGCCCCGATAACGAGAAGGTGGGGGACACCCAGGAAGCTGGGAGGGCACACAGCCAGAACAGGTGACCCAAGCTGGCTGAAGAGGGTATCCCATGCCAATTATGTCATGCTCAGCATAAAGGGGTCTGGTGGTGGGAGGAGCGCGTGGCTCCAGGACACACGGTTTTTGGGGACAATCCAGTTCCGGGACAGCTCTGAGCTGGACGGCCTGAGCTGTGCTGCTCAGTGAGACACTGCACTGTGTAATACCAGCTCTGCATACTTTGCTATAAAAATCCCATTATTATTATTTCTCTCTGCTGTCCCAGTAAACTGTCCTTATCCTTACCCCAACCCACGAGGTTTGCCTATCGCTTTTCTTTTCCCCCTCCCCTCTTCCCTGCCGAGAGAAAGTGGCTGCGTCATGCTCAGCTCCCAGCCCCAGGAAAAAACACAGCACTCAGGTGGAGGAGATGGAATTCTGGACAACTACAGCTGAAAGATTAGGCAAGATTTCACTAACTTGTCACTTGTTAGGGAAGGAAAGAGCTGTAAGCCTGGTTTCTGATCTGCTTTAGAACACTTGATAGCATTCAGGTTCTGGTGTCCCCCTGTTCAAGACAGGCAGGGAAGTTGGAGAGGGAGTCCAGTGGAGGGCTACAAGGATGATGAGGACACTGGAGCATCAGGAGAAAAGGCTGCTACAGCTGGTTCTGTTCAGTCTGAAGAAGAGAAGACTGAGAGGGGCTCCCATCGATGTTTATAAATACCTAAAGGGTGGATGTCAAGGGGATTGGGCCAGGCTGGCACAAACCAGACACAAACTAGAGCATGGGAATTTCTGTCTGAGCATGAGGAAAAACTTCATCGCTGTGAGGGTGACAGAGCACTGGGACAGGCTGCTCAGATTGCTTGTGGAGTCTCCTTCTCTGGAGACAGTCAAACCCCCCCTGGATGTGGTCCTGTGCAACCTGCTGTAGGTGACCCTGCTCTAGCAGGGGGTTGGACTAGTTCATCTGCAGAGGTCCCTTCCAACCCCTACCCTTCTGTGATCCTGGAGCAGATGTGGCACTCAGCAGTGCAGCAGGAAAGCAGTGCTGGCAAGACAGACAAAGCAGGAGAGACAGCCGGGAAAGACAGCCGGACCTGCATCACACTGCAGCCACATCCACAGAGATCTCTCTGGAAAAACAGGCAGCTTCCACAGCTCCTGCTCCATCACCAACAGCACAGAAACTGCACAGCATCCATGTTTTCATTCACGGAAAGCAGTGGCACAGAGATTTCTCTGGGGCCTTGCTTTGGCTTTTGTGAAGTTTTGCGATCCCTTTGTGAAAATACAGCATATGTGCCCTGTGGGAGAAAGAAAGGGGAAAAAAATCTGCTGTTTCAGTCCGTAGTTTGAGGCTGTCCCCCACTTTTTACTGTTTGTCTCCCCCTCACCCCTTTAGAGACACACAGTGACAGCAACACTGAAGGGCAAGCAGGGGAGGCAGGTGTGAGTGGAGCTGTAAGATTTTCAGTGCTGGCAACTGTGGCTGTACCCACAGATGCAGTTGAGAAGCATCTGTGATGCAATATGAATAATCTCTTTGGACTATTTTTCACTTCTGCTTCCTTGCCATCCCTGTTTTGCCTCTTTCTGACTCCGCAGGCTGCTCCTCAGCCCACACAACCCTCTCTCCTCAGCCAGCACAGCCCTCTCTGTAGACAATGTGTAACATGGCTCAGCTCCTCCACCCCACCTTCCCACCTCCCTGAAATCCCAGTACCCCAAAGTGTTCCCTTGAGAATCTCTTCATGGGAAGGGAACATACAGGGGCTGCGCTGGGGACAGCAGATGGTGACTATTGGCATTCACCCCAATTGCTAAGGAGGAGCTTTACTACTGTGCTGCACCCAAGAGTTACCTTACAGAAGTGTCACAGAGAGCAGGACGGTGAACCTTTTCTGCTTTAAACTTTCAGCCAAAGCCATGACAGTTGACCTCATACACAGAGAAAGGTTTGGTTTAACAGAAGATGCTTCTAGAATTGTCTCCCTTTCCCCAGATTACAGAGAAGGTTAATTTTTCTTCGAGCTTTTATTGTGCTAGGTTTACAAACTGAACCAAATAGCCCAACATAAGAAAAACAGATTGTGCCATGTCCAAACAAAGAACCTCAGCTGAACGTTCTCTATGGAGCAAACAACAAAACCTCCACAGCATGCCACACACGTACAGGAGCAGCCCGGGGTTTGCTGTCATGCACGCTGTCCTTTATCCTGGTGAAAAACAGATGTGGTAAACCACCATTCCCATACACTAGGTTTTTCCACCCCATATGAGCAACTGCCAAAGCAATTGTGTGAATAGGTCCGTCTTCCCTTAATGGATGATTGACTAAAAGGGTGCCTGACATTGCTCTTAGCAGCCTCTCATAAATCCTTACTGGTGAACCTAAGATTCTGCTGACTGCACAAATCAGTACACTCCACTTCCAAGCAACATTCAAACCAAAAGTAAATGACATAGCAGTACCCCTGGGGAAGGACTCAGTGCTAGCAGTGTACTTCACCTCAATTTTTTGCTTCCATTTTCACTTTTTCCCACCCAGCTACAGAGAAAACTACAGCTAGTAGCACAGAATCATCTACAGGCTTTCTGCCCACCCAGAGAGCAACTTTTCAAAACAAGCATTTCCAGTTAATTTAGATACTTGTTATGTTTCATTCCAAATTTGATTTTGTAGATAATAATAAAAATCTTTACAAATAAAAATGTCAAAGTATTCCACTTCACCAAAGAACTTATTTCTGTCTAGTACATGCCAACTAAAATCCACATATCCCTGCAGGATGTTTCAGTTTCAAGTAGAAGAGGAAAGTCTTTTCTGAGGGGAAAATGTTGAAAATTTTTAAATATTTCAGATCTCTTTTTCAACTCCTTGAAACATTGCAGGACTTCTTGTTATTAACCTCAGAGATTTGAAAATAATCTGCTTGAGTGCTGTGCCTGCAACCCAGCCCTTCCTCAGCTGGGGATTTGGAGGACAGTAAGAATATTTCACCTTGAACCAGAGGCCTTTCCCCCCTTTTTACTCATCTTTATTTCCTTTCATTCCTGAACCTTCTATTTATCACGCTCTGAGAAACACTACACAGTAAATATCCTTCTGTCCAGTTCTTCCACAGTAGATGATTGTGTCTGAACCCCTAGAGACTTCCTTGTGAAGCTTTCTATTGCTATTTCTCAGGGATCTGGAGACTGTCAGTGGTATAAATCATCTACATTTTACAGATTCCCAGACATCAGGGATGCAATTTCCAGG
>VZTU01005816.1:6714-20739 GCA_013400835.1 Zapornia atra | reverse complement strand
TTTCTGCTGGAGCAAGACACATTTCGTTATTTTCTCTGGAAACAGTCAATAGCTTGGTCTCAGAAGGAGATTTACAAATGTCATGTATGTTACATTCTCAATGCTCATATTTACAGCTGCTTGCTTAATTGCTCAAGGCAATGTGAATTCCGACCTCTTCTCATGTTTTCGTTGTTCATCACCTTGTAGCAAGTTTGTCCTGCTGAGCTTTGACTACTGCCTGCTTACTTAGAGGATGACTAACATGAAGCCAATGCTGAAGCTTTTTTTAAAAAAACAATTGGAAGATAATGGTATGTTGCAGAAAATTGTGGTTTGGAATAAAATTGTAAGTAATCACATAGTCACAAGATATCAATAGTGCAGTATGTGAGACAGAGGAAATTCAGTAAATTGCAGTCTTCTATTCTTGCTGCTTGATTTGATAAAGCAATGACAACTTAAAAATCAAAACAAAACTCCCAATCCAAAAACCCAACAAAAAAACTAAGGTTTTATTTGGTGTGTACGTATTCCTAGGCATATAATAGTAAACCTTGTGTTGCTGAGTCCCCCATACCTCAACATCACTGTTGTGGATATATTAGGCATTCTATGCCTTAACAAAAACTAAGAATATAAAAAGATAAGGGTTTTGCATTTTGTATTTCAAAGCTGTTTTTAATCTGACTTAAAAAAAAAGTAACTACATGTTTGAGTGTCTAGATAAAAAGGTGGGTTTTTTTAAAGCATCCTGAAAATTGACAGGACATCATTGACATTGCTAATAAAACAAACTTAAGACTTCAAATAACTGTTTGAAACTGTAGCATAGCATAAAGATGCATTGGAGGTTAAGATAAAAGCTCTGAAACAGGTAACAAAAGCTATTTACACATACAATAGTTAGTTCTATTAGCCCCTAAACATACCTTTTTATAAAATTTTCTTGTCTGGAAATATAAATTATGTGGTACTAGCACTTTAGGGTAAGTGTTACAGTTCCATCACTAGCACATAAAGTCATGAACTTCTATTGAAACACTCCTGACATAACTGCTCCGTTTACTCCCTGCAGAAGAATGTGCTGATTTTAATTGGTGCAGTTTACGAGGTATTTTGTGGTTTTCGACTTTGTAGATATAAATATTAAATCTTTACACTTCTAATTTAATGAGCTCTAGAATCACTCATTGAAGGATGTAACCTTGAAGAAAATGGGAGGTGGCTTAATAAGGATACTGTTTTTATATCCAGTTAATTTTTTTGAAAACAGAGCCTTTCAAAGTGTTTATTATTTCAAACTTTAGCACTGCTACTATTAAGTGAATTTTTAAAAAATCAAAGGTTGAGAAGTTCCTAGCACTTGGGAAGCAAAATGTTGCATGTGCCTCTAATATTATATTCCACTGTGCAATTTAAGACGGTAAAGCTTTAAAAATATGACTAATATTCTAAATAAAAGTTAATAATGTGTTTTACATATAAACATATTGTGTTCATATAGTTGCTTCAAACTGCATAGTTTCAAGATTTAGGCACTGATGCTGACGGCACATCAGAAAAGCTGTTAAAACCATGGAATCATATTAAAATCATAAGGTCTATGTTGTATATGCACACTTTGCATATAGCATACAGCTTTTAAAATAAGATAATGTTCAACATAGGTGCATTTCAAAGTTGGATACAGAGAATGCAGGATTAGCAATGTCAAAAAAATTATGTTTGCAAGTAACAGATGTCATTATGTGCATATATAAGACAACTGAAAAAAAGTCCTGCTGTGCTGTGCAAGAACCCTGTATTGCATTGTTCAGTGTTGTTTTAAAAGAGGTATTTTCAAGAGCAACACTAATTCATTGAATTTGATTAGTTGATTTGAAGTCCATTATGTTTTCTGGAATGTAACTTTTGACAACTTCAGGTTATAGGTGCATACATTAAGGTTTTAGAAATCATTTGCTAAACTACTGAAATCAATGGGAATTCTTGTTCTCTAACTGTTCTTTTCTAAAAGATAATACTCTTAGCAGTCTGTAATAAATGCAGATGGTTTGTGGAATAGATGTATAAAGATACTGTAGAGGGTACATCAATTTCCTAAGATAGCTTACATCTGCCTCCATGTCATGAGAAATTTGGACTGGTTTGTCTCTTAAGAATTTATTGGCTTTGTGGTCTTGAACCCATTTATTTCTGAAGATGATAAGACCATTTCTTTAGTTGATAATTAAAAAATGAATATTATGTTCTGAGGAATTAGTGCTATCAGTGAGGATTAGGTAATCAATTGGTGATCATGTTGCCTTGCTGCCTTCAGTTATTTTTATATGACATTGGATATATGGCTAGTATAAGATTCTAAGGGATTAGCCTAAGTAAAAGTTTCTTTAGCAGGAAAGAATTGCAGAACTAATATGATACTGTTTATATTAGGAATACAGTAACATACAAATATTTTGATGTTCCCAGCATCCCAGAACTTCCTTCACCTCAACAGAGCAGTGTGTTAAATTTTGAAAAGATTAGTGTGTCAAGATACTTACTACAGAATAATTCACTGAGGATGTTGTGGAGGTGATTTATTTCTGTTTGATCACACTGGTCACTAAGATCACAATTTCTGAATTGTATTTTGTCACCTACATCCAGTGCTACCCACAGAGAATGCTGGCTCTGTGTGATTGTATATATATGTATTTATAGAGAATGATAGAATTGTTAGGTTTGGAAAGCGCCTTAAAGCTCATCAAGTTCCAATCCCCTTACCACAGGCAGGGACACCTCAAGGCCCCATCCAACCTGGCCTTTAATGCTTCCAGTCACCACCTCCCTGGGCAACCTGGTCCAGGGCCTCACAACCCTCATAGAGAAGAATTTTTTCCTAATATCTAAGCTAAATCTACCCCCTTCTAATTTAAAACCATTTTTCTGTCACCACATGCCCTTCCAAAACGTTCCTTCCCAGCTTTCTTGTAAGCCTCTTCCACGTACTGGAAGGCCAGTAAGAGATCTCCCTGGAGCCTTCTCTTCTGCAGGCTGAACAACTCCAACTGTCTCAGCCTGTCTTCACAGGAGAGGTGCTCCATCCCTCCAGACATCTTCATGGCCCTCCTCTGGACCACAGATCCATGTCCTTCTTATATTGGGGACTCTAGAGTTGGACACAGTACTGAGGTGGAGTCTCTCAAGAGTAAAGGGGCTGCATCACCTCCCTCTATCTGCTAGTCATGCTATCACCCAGGATGTGGTTGGTCTTGTGGGCTGCGAGTGCGCACTGTTGTCTCATGTCGAGCTTCTCTTCTTATCCATCACCACCCCCAAGTCCTTCTCTACCGGGCTGCTCTCTATCACTTCATCTCCCAGCCTGTATTGATGACAAGGATTATTACCCCAACCTAGGTGCAGGACCTTGCACTTGGCCTTGTTTAACATCATGATTAACCAAGGTAAAAACCTATGCTGAACAAAGTCCCTGTGGGACCTTTTTCTCAAGACTAGAAAAAAGTAACGATCTAGTGCAAAATTAAGGTTTGAAAATGACACATCAAGGAAAAATGGAAATATTAATAGGTTTTTTTTCCAAGACTATGATTTCTTAATGAAATTATAAATACTAAATTTTGAAACATCTGATCGGTTGCAGTGATAAAACCAAAATGTAAAGCTCATTTAACATGGGTAAAGTTCATATGTAAATCCTATTTAAATAATGCATTGTAAAAAAAAAAAAAGTAATGACTAGAAATTATAACTTAATTGGCACCCATGGCTACCTTTAAGAATGTGAGCTGTTGGTCACATGATGAAAAATGAATAGTAATGAAATGTAGTCGGTGTTAGAGTATGCTCACATCTGTCAATGCATTTTAAAAGCATGATGACATGGCTTTCAAATGTACAAAAACTTTTCTAGATGCACATTTAATGTCTTTAAGAGATTTCCTAATGAATGTCCAAGTTGGGTGAAATGCTATGCGTTATCATACCTGTTATCACTGTTATTTTTTCTCATATTAAATTGAAATCGGCTTGCATATTCGTATTCAGATTTCCTTTCATGCACACATTTTTCTGAGTTAATATTTTACATTTATTTTAATTTTCCATTAATTTCTTCCTTTTCAGGTGCAATCTAGCTCCTGTGGTGGAGTTTGCTGCTGATGTGGGAACTAAATCTGATTTTATTACTATGAACCCTTCAGTAGTACAAAGAGCATTTGGAGGCTTTCGGAATGAGAGTGACAGAGAAAAATTCGTGCATAGACTATCCATGCTGAATGACAGTGTCCTTTGGATCCCTGCTTTCATGGTCAAAGGTGGAGAGAAGCATGTGGCATGGGTTAATGCATTAATCCTTAAGAATAAATTGAAAGTGCGGACTGCCTATCCATCACTGAGACTTGTTCATGCTGTCAGAGGGTAAGTGTTTGGAAAAGACTGGTCTATCCTTGATACAATGAAGCTCATAACCAGAATTCCTAGCAGGCAGAAAAAAGTTAAAGTAAAATGTTAAAAGGAGTGTGGTATTTCCATTGTTGTTGTAATGGATTGCGTTTATGATAAAGTAAGTTTGTTTGGTAATTCGTTTAGCCTGTGAATTCAGTTGAATTCAAACTGTATCTGTGAGTCATCAAATCAGAGGCCATTGAAAATACTACATGCCTTCTTTTGGGCAAGGCAATGGAGATAAAAAATATGATTTAAATAGCGCTGGGGTAGGATAACAACCATATAAACAATGCAGTCTGGCAGATCTGAAAATATTGAGCTCCTTCATAAAAGTCAAAGATTTTGTAGAAATCTTTCTCCTTTTGAATTTAGCCAGATGCTTGAACAATTCAAAAACATTGATCAGAATAACTGAACACATTAATGTAACCAGTTATTAAAAAAAAAAGTCCACGCTTTGAGCAGAAACATTTTTCCCAACCCCATAGCTAAACAAGACTCTCAAGTGAATGCTCCAATATCTTTATCACTGCTAGTAAAAGTAAAGATAGACTGTGTGTATGTATACACATATTTACTATGGTATTAGTGTGTCTGTATAAATTTATATAAATAACATAGTATACTATACTCTTGAATATAATTTTCTGCTGCCATGTCTCAAATAGATTAACTGCTGTGTTCTTCACTTTTAGCAATGGAAAAAAAAATCACTTTGGAATTTGGAAATACTTTGATTTTTGGTTTTTTTTCTCTTTTCTTTTTTTACTGAGTTGCTCAGTTTCCGTAGTGGTTTGCGTAGTTGTTTTATTATACAGTCACACTGTAGCTGTTTATGGGTCTTGATTGTGTTGAATTTTCAAGCATTTAAAACACCTATACCACCACATAAATAGGTATAGTGGGTTTACATGTGTGTATATATCCGAACAAATTACCATTTCAATCTTAAAAACAGTTGTTCTCATTTCATCTGCAAAAAATCTAAGCAAAATGATCAAATGGGAATGGTAATTCAGAATATGCAGTCTTTCAGCTGGCCAGGTTGAAGGTTCATTATGGTTCTTGAAAAAAAAAGAAAAGAAAGAATTATCATCTACATTGTCTCTCTGAAAGAAAAGCAAAAAAAGCTCTGACATCATAATTGCTGTTGAAAATTTAGGACTATAATGTATTTCAGATTATACCTATCAGTGTCAACCGAAATGACTGCACACATTTGTCAGGTTGTTGAATCTGTGCTCTAGACTTGTTATTCAAGAACCTTGTTATTTAATCCCCACTTTCCATTTTTTGTACTTGTGGGAAGTAACTGAATATCACTGAGTATTCTTTACTGTTCTTTTTTGTAATTTATGTAAGAACAACACAAGAAGTAAAGTTTATCTTTGGTCTAAATCTTGACTTTACGAAGTGAGGTGCATGAGATGAGTATGTCTTTGTGAGTCAAGTTTGGAAGTGATACAGTTAGCAGTAATACATTTAGAACACATATTCCTTAGATTTCTTAGAAGGTGGTGTTAAAATGCCAGCCCATAAAAACAAGGTTTGTATTACAGCAAAGTTAAATCAAGGGAGAGAGTATTGCCTCTTCACAGGCTGAATTACACCTTTGTAAGATTTCTTAGATTTATATGTCAAATGGAATACCATAGCATTATAAGACATTAATAAGCAAAAATTGTTCTTAAATGAAAATGTGCCTGAGCTAAGAAACAATAATTTCTACAAATAAGTTAAATAACTTGAGAAATTAAGTAAAATTTAAAGCTGATAAATGTCAAAACAGTCCATTTTGAGCAGTAAAAATTATGAAAGTGCAAGCAAGTTACAACTGCTAACTTCAGTTTTAAACTAATGGACAGCTAAGTCTGTTGCCACTAAAAGCAACTTACATGTAACTTACGTTAAGGAAAATCTTCATAATACTGTATTCTATCTATTATGATGATTTTTATTTTAAATTCAATGTAAACTGATGATATAGGAACCTCTGAAGTGATGCTGCCTAAAAGGATCTCCTAGAGAACACTTACTGCTTTATGAATCTGAACTATTTTTGTGTATTTGTTTTGATGTATTTGATATATATATATATTTATATGTTTGAGGCTTTTCTGAGCTCTTTGATTGCAACTTTAAATCTCTGTGACCATGTTAACTGTGATTACTTACTGGAGACCTGTAGTGCTGCCAAACAGAAAGGGTAAAATAAATATAATGTGAAGGTTACTGTTGAATGAGAAGCGAAAACAGGAAATCTAACCACAAAACCTGCATGTTAAAATAGACAGAAAGAATTTTGCAGAGCATCTAATTTCCTTTATAAGGTATCTGAGCATATGTTGTAGACTTTGAGAATGCAAAACCTTGCATGATGCCTTTCAGCCTCTTCAACTGTAAGAGGAAGATAGGGTTTGATTTATTCATGAAAGTGTGATACAGAAAGCTGAACTGCAAAAAAGCAGGTTTTGTAGACTGTCTTTCTTTACACAAAGAAACTACTTGCATCTGCATCTCTTGCTTTGTAGACGGTGAGCATTCTCAAATAGTTGTATTCTTGTGCTTGAATGTAGCATAGTTATTTTCATTAAAGGCTAAATAATTGTAGAGCAGACTTATGAGAATGTAGCATTTACAGTCATTGACCTGTGTTAACATTTGTAACATCCCAAAGCTCCTGTTAACCTCCATAAGAAGTATTCACTTATTTCTGTTTCCTTGCCTTGATAATGATAGAATCATAGAATCGTAGGGGTTGGAAGGGACCTCAAGAGATCATTGGGTCCAACCCCCCTGCCAAAGCAGGTTCCCTAGGACAGGTCACACAGAGAGGTGTCCAGACGGGTCTTGAATATCTCCAGAGAAGGAGACTCCACAGCCCCCCTGGGCAGCCTGTGCCAGGGCTCTGTCACCCTCACTGTGAAAAAGTTCTGCCGCATGTTGGTGCGGAACTTCCTGTGCTCCAACTTGCAGCCACTGCCCCTTGTCCTGTCCCCACAGACCACTGAAAAGGGGCTGGCTGATTCCCCCTGCATCCCCTGCTTAAGATAATTATAGACTTTAATTAGGTCCCCCCTTAGTCTTCTCTTCTCAAGGCTGAAGAGTCCCAACTCACTCAGCCTATCCTCATAGGGGAGATGCTCCAGGCCCCTAATCATCTTCGTAGCCCTTCTTTGGACTCTCTCCAGGAGATCCCTGTCCTTTTTAAACCAAGGAGCCCAGAACTGGACACAATACTCCAGGTGGGGCCTGACCAGGGCAGAGTAGAGGGGTAGTATCACCTCCTTTGACCTGCTGGCTACACTCCTCCGGATGCACCCCAGGATCCCATTGGCTCTCCTAGCCACCATGGCACACTGTTGGCTCATGGCCAACCTGTCATCTACCAGGACCCCCAGGTCCTTCTCCACTGAGCTCTTCTCCAGCAGGTCATCCCCCAGCCTGTACTGATACAAATGGTTGTTCCTTCCCAGGTGCAAGACTTTACACTTGCTTTTGTTGAACTTCAACCGGTTTCTAACTGCCCAGCTTTCCAGCCTGTTCAGGTCTTGCTGGATGGCAGCACAGTGTTCCTGCGTGTCAGCCACTCCTCCCAAACTATTTCAAACTATTCTGGCTTTAAATTTCTGTTTTAAATTAGACTATAGTGAGAGAATCCGTTAAGAGTCAGTGTGGGTCTTATGTTACTCTTTGTATCTTGAAACCCTCCCAAATTCATAATGAAGTAAATGCAGTGACATTTTTGTTAGACCATGACAAAGACAAAATACCAGGAGGGTCCACCTAAGAACTGTTCAACTAAACTTTTGAACTAAAAAGCATATTGTCATGGAGATAAATAAAAGGTGCAATTTTGTGTTTAATAAGCTAAAAGATTCCATTAAGCTGTTTCATAAATCTTACACACCCATGCTAGTTTTTTTTATGCCACAGATATACTGGTGGATATAGCGTACCATATCATTAAGCTGGTTGAAATGAGGATTTTTTGAAACCTTTTTTTTTTAAATTTTAATGTGCGATATTGCAACTACAGGTCTTCAAAATCTAAAAATTTAGAATATTTTGATACAGGCCTGAAAACTGCCTTAAACTAGAAGATGTCTATCCTAGATACTTACAATTATAAAGCCTTCATTTTTTTTGAAGAACAAACACATTTTTAATTTAAATTTATATAAAGATGTTTTGGTTTAATGCACCTAATGTTTTATTTAAAATGTGGTAATGCAGGGTATTGTGGGCTAAATAATTTAGTAACTAATCATCAATACAGTGAAATTCAAAATTCCAGCCTGATATGTTAAGTACTAATAGAGACATTTAATGCAGGGTCCAGGCTGATGGCCACAAAGTTTGGAAAATGCTGCTCCTTTTCCTTACTATGTGTATCACGCTGGCAAATTGTTCAGGCAAATTAGGTTTTTCCTTCATTTGTCTTTAAAGCATGAGGCACATGCAGTTTCTAAAGAGAACATTAACTTGTTTAGATTTATAATCTGATCTAGTGAGGGCAAATGCTCTATTCCTATAGGCTGTTTCCCATAGCAGGGAAGTTTTTCTGCAATCACATATGACACTGAAATTCTCTCTCATATTTTTCCTTTTTAATGAAAGAAACTTTGTGCAGCACATAGTATTTTGGAGTTGCTGTTGATCAGACAGTAGAATAATTACTGCATTCTGAGATAATTTTGGAAAAAAAAATTTTTTTCCTGTCTGTGCACAGAGAGGAAATGTGGTGTCTGAAAAATAAACTTGCCTTATTAAACTTCTGGAGTGATGGTCACTCTAAAATCTCAGAGGGATGCAAAGTTTTGAGAACAGATTTTTCATTTGAGATAGTACTTATTTGAACACTAATTGTCCAAGTCTGAGTCTGATCTTGGTAGCAGAGCTCAAATGGAATATGCATTAAACAGGACTGGGATTAGAGTCAAGATTTTGTTGTTTATTTCCAGTAGAGGCAGACATCCAAACATGAAAGTACGATCAGCAGATACTTTATGCTATGGATCCTGCCTCACACTTCCCTGGAGGGAGTAGAGAGGCCTCCTGAGAACTAAGCATGTCGTTGGTATATTGGGTGGAAGCCAGAGTTAACTCTCAGAGCCTTGTACAACTCTTCTTCTCCTCCTTCTACTGGTGAATGTCTGAAGACATCTGCTGAAGAGGGAGACACCACCACTCCCCCACTCGCCAAGAAAAACAGTCTTTTACAGTACAGTATTTTTTTAGAAGTTCTTTCTCATGTTTCCTTTCCTTACTCCACAAAATAAATTTCTCACACTCATTATGTTTAAGAATGTTTTCTTAGCTTTTTCTTTTTTTTGTATTGGAACCATCCCCTGAACAGTTAGTCACTCAGCAGCAATATTACTGAAATTGCCTCACATATGATTTCTTCCTGCCTTTTGGGTATGGAACAATTGCATGGACATCCTGTGGGATTTGGCTGTGCTCAACTTTTACTTCCTTCTTGCTACTGCCTCTGAAAGAGTGGTGTTAGAGTTGAACATGCATTAAACATGGCAGAGTTCCCACTGAAATCTCAGTGTTTGCCTGTGCTGTTCCTATTTATGGACACTTTTCTGTGCAGTCTTTTTTTTCCATTATTAGTTAGTGAAAGCAAGCAGCTGCTGTTTGGATGTAGCAACCTTTTACACAACACCATGAATCCATATTCCTTTGCTATGGGAAGTACAGAAGAAATACTTGGAGAAACTAAAACATGCAGAAATCAAATAGTTCTCCACCAGCTCTGGATGTGTTTGAGGCCAGGTTGGACGGGGCTTTGATCAATATGGTCTAGTGAAGGGTGTCCCCACCCCTGGCACGGGGTAGGAACTAGGTGATCTTTCAGGTCCTTTACAACAGAAAGAAGAAATTGCTGAGAACTATCTGTATTGTGAGCAGTTCTGTCTCTTTTCTTACCTCTAACAAACTTGACTTTTTTTCTTTACTGCTAAAATAAGTTTCTTAAGAAAACACATTTTGGAGTACATGGATGAATAATAATCACTGCAGAAAGCAAAAGATTACAAAACCCAGCCATTAAGTTAAAAATACAATGTTATAATTAATACCAAATAATACCATGTCTTTTGCATCATGTAAATATATATTTAAAATATTAGGAAAAAAAAGTCATGTTTTCACATTTTAGTGAAGTACAAACTACTTTTGATATCTGTAGATGCTAAAATAAGAGTTCTATATTACTGTATGTTGTGACCTTGTGTAACACATCAGACCTGGCTCTGGTTGATAAATTAGACAAATAAAGGGGAAGCCAGTTAGTTTGGATTTTCAGAATTTAGTAATCTGTGTTTTCTTCAGATTCTGGGACCCTGTCCTAATAGGAGAGCAGGAGGTGATGCCCCTGTTCCTGAAGACATTCTGGGACTGATTTTTCAGCAACTTATTACTAGGACTGAAGGGACTGTGCATGCCATGAGGATGCCTCCTCACCTGGTTCAAAGTTTCTCAAGATGAGCTTTTACTTCACTTGCACAAGTATTCTATTTGATCATGTTTTCATTTAGCAAGGTCTGTCACTTTGAGAGAAATGAGGACTTTTTCAGATGGGGGAAACTGAATGTGCATTAAACTGTCTGCTTTTTATAGATTTCATTGCCTTGTCCATTATACAGAGTACGCCATGAAAAAACTGGTCATGACTGTAGGGAGAGAAACCTAAGTAAAGAAACATTTTGATAATAAAATTCTGTGACTTTTTGCATTGGGTTTTTTGGGGGGAGGGTTTGAGGGGTTTTTTTGAGTCACTCTTTCTGTGGTAACTGATTTGTTCCTTATTACATCATCATACAAACTCCTCAAAAGTCAAATTTCAGGTTTCAAGTAGAGGAGAGCAACAGAATCAGTCATAAGAATATATGACATATCCCACTAGTTCTAAATATATTAATATATTTTTCAAATTTAATCCTTCATCTTGAAAAAATAATAAAAATAGAAAAATAAGATATGAAAGACTAAGCTTTTCTTTCACTTTTTACATTTGTTACATGTTTTCAAGATGGAGGGAGGGAGCATAAGGGGGACCAAACCAGGAAAGAAGATAGAAATGTATATGGTTGTTCCTTTGTAAATATTGTGTTGCCACATTGATGTTAGCAGAGCTAGATCAAGAATGGAATGTCAGCCTCATCTCTGTGTCTGGGAAAATCATGGAACAGATCCTCCTAGAAGCTATGCTAAGGCATAAGGAAGACAGGGAGGTGATTCAAGACAGTCAGCATGACTTCACCAAGGGCAAATCCTGCTTGACCAACCTGGTGTCTTTCTATGATGGGATGACCACATCAGTGGACATAGGAAAAGCAATAAATGTAATAAAGCTGGACTTCTGTAAAGCTTTTGACACAGTCTCCCACAACATTCTTCTCTCTAAACTGGAGAGATACAGATTTGATGACTGACTGTTCAGTGGATAAGGAATTGATTGGGTGGTCACACCCAGAGAGTAGTCATCAATGACTCAATAACCAGATGGAGATCTGTGACAAGTGTGTCCCTCAGGGGTCCATACTGGGACAGATACTATTTAATATTTTCATCAGTGACATTGATGGTGAAGTTGAGTGCACCCTCAGCAAGTTTGCAGATGACACCAAGCTGAGTGATGCAGTTGACACTCCAGAAGGATGGGATGTCATCCAGAGGGACCTGGAGAAACAGGCCCATGTGAACCTCACGAGGTTTAACAAGGCCAAGTGCAAGGTCCTGCACCTGGGTTGGGGTAACCCTTGTCATGGATACAGGCTGGGAGATGAAGTGATAGAGAGCAGCCCTGCAGAGAAGGACTCAGGGGAGCTGGTGGCCAAGAAGTTCAACATGAGCCAATAATGTGCACTTTCTGCCCAGAAGGTCAATCATGTCCTGGGCTGCATCAAAAGGATCATGGGCAGCGGGTCAAGGAAGGTGACTGTGCCCCTTTACTCTGCTGTCATGAGACCCCACCTGGAGTACTGTGTCCAGTTGTGGAGTTCCCAACATAAGAAGGACATGGAACTGTTGGAACAGGTTCAGAGGAGGGCCATGAAGATGATTGGAGGGCTGGAGCACCTCCTGTGAAGACAGGCTGCAAGAGGGTGGTGAGGTACTGGAACAAGTTGCCCAGGGAAGCAGTGAATGCCCCAATGCCCCTCCATGGAGATCTTCAAGGTCAGGTTGAATGGGACCTTGCGCAGTCTGGTTTAGGGAGAGGTGTCCCTGTCCATGGCAGCAGGGTTGGAACTTGATCTTTAAGGTCGCTCCCAACCCTAACCATCCTATGATTCTGTGATTTACTTCTGCACAGATGACCATGAGAGATAGAAGATGATGCTTCTGACTGCTGCCAGTTACTTTTTACTCCAAGTCATTGGGTTGTTGTAAATATGAATAAGCATTCCAGTTTGATAAATTGTTGCACTTAGCTGATGTAGTGTTGGGGTTTTGCCAAGTATAGGCTTTTCAGAGACTGGGGGAAGCCTACTAGCCTGTTACAGTTTGCATCAAAGAATTAAGAGACCTAGTTAGAAAGTAAGAAGAAGGGTAAGCCTTCCTGTATTTCAGACACATGTGAGATAAAGAGGCCAGGTGGTTAGGTCAGTGCTGTCGTGAGTGGTGATTTTTTTATAAGCCCAGAACATGGTTTTTTTTTTTAATGACCAGACAAAAACCTGGGTTCTTCTTTGGTGTCAGAACGCACACCACCATAGTTGACTTAGATGCTAGGTGCCTACATTTCAGACAGAATGAGATTTAAGTCTCTCAACAGTCCTCATTTCCTTCCCAGGCTAGACTGAAGTCTCAGCCCCACTGTGTATTCTGTCATTACTATCTTTCAGCAGTTTGTTCCTCTGAATCCTGTTCTTGTCTGTCTTGCTCTTATATTCATATGTAGACATAAGAACATGTCTATATGTATATGGGAGATTAACACAGTTTGTGGATTTGCATGTTGGCTTTGCTAGGATAAGGTTGCTGTATTAAAATCCTTTTTTGAGAATGAACCTTTACTCTTCAACAACTCAACTAGTGGGCCACAGGAAAGCTTAAGAAAATAACCACTACTAATACAATGTAAAAGATTATTACTATTATACTTACCTTTTAAAAATAGTATTTTAAACATGATTAAAACAATTATATAACGGTGTTTTATACAATATTTCAATATTGCAAATATAGTTGGTATGCCTCATGACCACTGTGGAGACTGCTTATTTTATATTCTGTATTTAGTGGGAACAAGAGTCATCATTTGCAGTTTTTGAAGTATATATTCAGTGAAGCAGTCAAATAAAATTGCCTTGGAGAAGGTTATTGCTAGAACTTGACTTTCATTTTAAACTTGGTTGTAATTTACCAACTAGTGGTTGGATACAGGGGAATTGTCAATCTGAATGAATAGTCATCTTTTCCTACAACTTGCAAGAAAAGAAGACCTGTAAAGGAATCTTAGATAAGACCCTATGGAGATCAAGTGCAACTGCTGTTTTGAGAACATTTTGGAGGCTTGTGAGGATGTTGATTTTTGAATAGGTTTTTTTCATTGTGGGCACACTTACCAGAAGTGTT
>VZTU01005814.1:0-28823 GCA_013400835.1 Zapornia atra | reverse complement strand
CAGACTGACAGGCCTGTATTTCCACGGATCCTCCTTCCTCCCCTTGTGGAGAGGTGTAAAAGTTTCTAACTTCCAGTTATCTGGGACCTCCATAGTTATCCAGCACTGCTGATAAATCGTGACCAGTGGCTCAGTGAACACTTCTGCCAGCTTCCTCAGTACCCTTGGGTGAACCCCGTCTTGCCCCATAGACTTAAGTGGTGTAGCATGTCACTAACCATTTCATCCTTGGATTATCAGATCCTGGTCTGTCAAGAGAGGTTGGACTAGGTGATATTTTGAGGTCCTTTCCAACCTGTAACATTCTGTGATTCAGTGATCAGGCTTCATTCTGCTCCCCATTCCTATCTTCAAGTTCATGGGACTAGGTTCCCTGAGAACAACTTGTCTTAACATTAAAGACTGAGTCAAAGAAGCCATAAAGTCCCTCAGCCTTTTCCTCATTCTTTGTCACTGTTTTCCACTCCGTACAACAAAGGGTGTAGATTCTCCTTTGCACTTTCTGTTGCTAATGTGCTAGATTTTCTTCTATAGCAGTAGGCAGATTAAGTTCTATCTGGCTTTTGACCCTTACATTTTTTTTCCCTGCATAGGCTATAGATATACTCGTAGGCCCCCTGAGTTGACTGCCCCTTGTTCCTCAGTTCCAACCATATCACTCTGTTCAGACAGGTTGGCCTTCTTCCCTGTCAGCTCATCTTTCAACAAGTGGGGATGACGTGCTCCTGAGCTTTTAAGATTTCCTTCCTGAACTATGTCCAGCCTTCTTGGACTTCTTTGCCCTTAAGGATTGTATCCCAAGGGACTTTGTCAAAAAGACTTCTGAACAGTCAAGTGTCAGTTCTCAAGAAGTCCAAGGTAGCAGTTCTTCTGACTCTCTTCTCAAAAATAGAAAACTATCATTTTAAGATTGCTGTACCCAAAACGGCCTCCAACCATCATATCACCCACAAACGCTTTTCCGTTCACAAACAACAGGTTCAGTGGGGCCTCTTCCCTAGCTGGCTCACTTACCAGCTGTGTTAAGAAGTATAATAATTACATAATGCACTGTTTATTGATTGACTAAGATTTCTGTGTCCCATTGCTGGTACACCAAGCAATATCTTGTCTGAAAATTTGGCACCATCTTGAATACAGCTGATGACTTTGTGAAATGGGACAGCAATATAAGATTTATTATTGTCAGCTGCTGTTTTCCACTGTCTATTCTAGCTCATTTTTGTGTAAAATCTAGTGCCCCTGCTCTTACTATTTGTAGTTTAAACTGACTTGTTGAACTTTCAACCTCCTTAACAGAGAAAAACTTTCTCAAAGGGCCTCATGCCAAGGATTATATCTAGCATAATTGACTGTCCTCTTCAGTGAATAACTTTTTGTGAAAATGTTTCTTAATTTCTTTCAACTGTGGTGTAAAGCAATTTGCTTCAACCTCCTGTTCCTGTCATACTACATGAAGAAACAAGAAAAACGAAACTAAACAGGAAAGCTAATAAATGGACTGGGTTCATAATGGTATGAACAGAAAGTTAACTTAGAAACTCTGACATGAATCAACAGAAGAAGGGTACAGTTAAAAAATAACTAGGAACCATATTTGATAGAGAAGGTGGTAGTGACTTGGGAGAGTTAAATATCTCACAGACTTTGAAGGAAAAGTTTGGCTGATATGTCAGGCCCAGACTGTGATAGTAAATGTAGTTACATCTGGCTGGTGGCCAGTCACTGGTGGGGTTTCCCAGAGCTACATCTTAGTCTAGTTCTTTTTAACATTTTCATAAACTAGAAGGTGCCTTAAGTAAATTTGCAGATGACACAAAATTGGGAGGAGCTGTTGTCTCCATTGAGGGTGGCGAAGTCTTATGGAGAGATCTGGATAGATCAGAGAGTTGAGCAATCACTGACAGCATGAACTTTAACAAGTGCCAGATTCTTCACCTGGGAAGGGGCAACCCTGGCAACATATTGTGCTGGTTCCCCCCGCTACATATAGACTGGAGCATCAGATGCTGGAGGCCAGCCATGCTGAGAGGGATTTGAGGGTCTTCACTGACAGCAAATTAAACATCAGCCAGCAGTGTGCCCAGGCAGCCAGGAGGTCCAGCTGCATCCTGGGGTGCATCAAGCACGGCATTTCCAGCCAGTCCAGGGAGGGGATTGTCTCGCTCTACACTGAGCTGCTGCTGTGGCCTCACCTCTAGTACTGGGTGCAGTTTTGGGCACACAAAACTATTGGACAGTGTCCAGAGGAAGGCAGCAAGGATGGTGAAGGGTCTGGATGGGAAGTCTTATGAGAAGAGGCTGAAATCCCTTGGTTTGTTCAGCTCAGAGAAAAGGAGACTGAGGGGAGGCCTCATTGTAGTCTATGGCTTCCTGAAAAGGGGTAGCAAAGGGGCAGGTGCTGATCTCCTCTCCTTGGTAACCAGTGATAGAACCAGAGGGACTGGTATGAAGCTGTGACAGGGGAGGTTTAGGCTGAGTATTAGGAAGAGGTTCTTTAGTGAGAGGTTCTCCGCAGGGAAGTGGTCACAGCACTGAGCTTGGCTGAGTTCAAGAAACATCTGGACGATGCACTCAGTCACATGCTCTGACTTGGCTGGCCCTGTGTGGAGCCAGGAGATGGACTTGATGATTCTTATGGGTCCTTTCCAACTCAGGCTATTCTATGATTCTATTATTTTTAGAGTAGTATAATTAATAGATAATTTATATAGAAAACATAGGAAAAGAGAAGGGGTTGAACAGCAACTCTTGATTATGAACTAGAAACCTGATGTGGTTTCTAGTTGATGACTAGATGATAACACCAACCTGATGATAACACCAACCATGAGCAGAGAGCAAAAGCGTGCTTGAGGAGGAGAAGTTTTGATAATATTACACTAATGAACTTCTTATGAGATACTGAGAAGTTAGTAAGGTCCTCTTATTAAGGTCTCGTATATTTTGTCAAAATAGGCCTTTATGTAAGGTCTTAACAGAAGACTGATTTACAATAGAAACATCCTTGATGTTACTTATTATGTTATCAAATATTTCTTGAGCTTTCCAGTAACAGTCTCTAACTAAATTTCCTAAATCTAGAAAACTGATAACCTGACGTAATACTTCCTCTTCTTGTAATTAATGGGGTTTTTTTCTGGTTTATATTAATCATTATTAAATTCCATTGCATCTTTCATTTGTATGTAAGTACATTAAAAACTGCATAACAAAAAACAAAGAACAGCGTAGAAGAATAGAAGTGTTTGATGGTTATGAAGATGATGATGGTGTTTACCAGACTATAGCACCAGCCTATCTGGGTACAATTTAAAAACTATATTGCAAGAATGAGCACAAATTTTCTTAGTTAAGTCAGTTTTGTGTCTGAAAAAAATAACCTTTGATTTAATGGATACAGTAAGAATAGATTGTGAAACTAAAATAAATTGTTCTTTAAAAGGAATTAGGCTTTCTTCCTAGGGTTGTTGGTGTGGTGGTTTGCTTTTTTCCTCAGCAGTGCAATTTCATAAACCTATGAATTTAGTATTGGAAAAACTAAATGAAACTATATGGTTTTCATAATAATAAAAACAAAATTAGAATGAGCCTACTTGAAGCAAGCAAAAGCAAACAAAAATGGCCAGACAATTGCTTGCTTAGGGAACCACTGTGGATTACCAGAGGTAATGTTTCTGCTACCATACTGAACAGTTTCATGTCACCACAGGTCTGAGTAAATTCCTATGATCTTTTAGAACACAATTTGAAGTATTCTACCATTTGCAAATGAAATTTTTTTGAAAGTTAGTTGGAATTTGTTTTTTTTCTAAATTTACTATGCTTCTGTTCCTGTGTTACTGATAAATTCCACATAAAGCCTAAAATTTTACCACCTCCTTTCTTGACCTGAAATTACAGGAATCCATTAAATTTATGTTCAGAACCTTATGACTTTGATGGTTATGATTTCAAAGTATATGCTTAAAATAAGGATTACACCTAAACCACATTCTTATTAGGCGTGTTCATAAATATCCTCTCTCATAACTATGAGCCTTTTATTCCCTGTAAGTTAGTTGCCTCTTTATTTTTCAGGCACCAAATCTCTATTCTTCTGGGTTATGATTTAGGATTGAGATGCTGAAAGTGAAACATTCAGAATTGTTTGTGGTTTTTTTAAGATTACTGCATCTCACTTTACAGATCACCCAGAGAGAAGCAAGCATAGGGATAATACACTGCAGCAAAATGTTGACTGCTCTGAAGCAACCACAAAGAAATTTTAGATGTAATTCTTCATTTGTATTGTAAACTTAACAGTTTGAACAGTACTAAAATGTGCATAATTTGCACTTGTTTGTCAAAATATCTGCGTGTTCATGTGTGATCTGGGAGAATTCATTTCTATTTGGACAGTCTCAAACAAAACCACTCTGTTCTCAAAAAAATGCTGAAACAGGCGATTTTAAATATTCAAATTTACCTGTGACTTTAAATTCACTGCAGTCATGATGCTGTCTCACCTTTTTCTATGAAACGATTTTTTAAGTATTGCTTAAAAGAATGAGAAATTAATAGTTTGAAAAGTTTTGACTGAAGTCAGATCAGTGTTGTGAGAAGGGATCTTTCAGGCATAGTATTATCATTGAACCTAAAATCAATCAGCTTGGTGTCAGTCATAGGAATTACCTTAAAATATCACACCAACACTCATTCTGAGGAAGAAGATAGCAGATCCACATTCATGTCCATGAACAAATGCTTTTTGTGATACTTCAACTGTGGTCTAAATGAGTGTCTTGAAAGTCAACTCATAGTTAAATAAACACATATTCACCTGAGTCAGAATATCAATATTTAAATTATTCAGTCACTAATTTAATAAAAATGAAAAGATTTGCAGAGTAAATAACTTAATAAAGAGTAGTTGTTTAGTAAGTCAGACCTACAACTGGTAGAAAGTCTAAGTCCTCAAACTGACTGTTATGTGGCCAACTGAGGTTGTTTTGAAAAAATGTTATTCACAAATTTTGCAGAGTGGTTTGGAAGCTTAAATTCTTCCAATACCATAGGGATAACTAAAATCTCTGAATCAAAACCAGGGTTTATTTTCCAAACTAGATGAAAGTTATTGAAATACTTGGTCTACAAAGCTTTTAATTTACTCTTGGCACCATTTCAAGTTTGGATTTGGTTTGGGTTTTTTGGGTTTTTTTTCCTAAACTATGACTGTCTTACTGTTGGATATACTTACAGCATTTTTTCTATGATATTGTTATAGATGCTTTCTATAGAAAACATTTCAATGATGTAGAGATGCTTTACTTCCTAACGCCTTGGAGCTCAGCACATCTGTTATCAACATGCACTTTTAATCAGATATTTTACAACTTTGTGTAGCCAAAGAATTATTCTTGAATGATATCTGACTTCTAAACAAATTCGTTAATTTATCCATGACCTTGGAGATATCTGAAGAATAGAGATATTAGAAGGTGAGCATAATATACTTTAGCTAATGTTAAACTGCAAGGCTTCAGTACCATAGCTCCTTATGTTACGAATCATGAGAACTTATTCTAAATAAAGATGTGCAACAAGTGTGTTAAGAATTTGACAAAGCATTCTATGATTTATAATCTTATGTTGATAAGAGTGATGAGCCAATTTTCAGATTAATTTTTCTCAGGTTATTTCAAAGCCCTGTAGCAATACAAATCTGTTCAGTGCTTCATAATATATTAAGAATATGACATTTTTAATCTTTACTTCAGGGAGTCATCAAAATTTAGGACTTAGTTAATCTGACAGGATTTTTATTGTCATTATGAACGTATTCAAGACCAAATGTAATTATACCTCTTCATGATACTTCCCAAAATATATACACATGCAGAAACTACCAGTTTTTACTAAAACAAACTATGATTTTCTAACTACTATTGTTTTCCACCAAAAGCTGTAGTTCATGTAAGAAAGTATAAGTAAACTAAAAATATTCAAAATTATTATTTTGGTTTTAAAAAATCATTTACCAGTGAGAGGGTTATAATAATATTAAGAAAAGAAATACATAACAACATACTAGAGATGTTTCAAAGTAAACTGAAGTTCAATTAGTATAGGAAATTACTTTCTATGAGTGTACTCTCTGAAATGGGTTAAAACAATGAAACAGTATAAAATAATTATGTTGAAAGTATTTTATTTTCCCCAAACTAGACCTATTATTATGTATCAGATAAAAGAATTAACAAATTAAGAATAACTGATAAAAAAATGCATTTCTAAAGCAGAATGCAAATTTTGTTTTGATTTCACAATGATAATTAAAACGTATCTATTCCCTGTACCTTGTTCTGGAGGAGCAAAGTCAGATTTCATATATAGATAGATGCACCTAGAGAAATCGCTCAGAGATCTCCCTGAAGGATAAGAACTCTCACTGAAGTCTACCAAAGGTTTATAACTTAGAGGGCTCTAAAATGTTGGGTACCCTCCACACAAGTTTTGGCAATGCAATTTGTGTCTCTGATTAGAAGATGAGCAAGCGTAGAATAGCACTGGATCAGAGCATTTGTTTTGTGCTAACCTGATGTGAAAATATAGTGTCCAATTTGTTCTTTGACAGGAGGCAATAACACATAAGGACTCATAATTAATTTCAGCTATTGTTTCTAGGAAGCAAAATTAACTAACATCACAGTGGTAGCCCATCTTCATTGTAAAAGGGAATTTAAATCCTCGCAAATAAGAGTGAAATGGAAGAGATGTTTGGAATTGCTTCTTCAGCTGCATCAAAAACAGCGCGGCCAGAGAGGGCAATTCTGCCCCCCACAGCTCTTGGGGCCCCAGTACAGGAAAGACATAGCACTGTTGGAGTGAGTCCAGAGGTAAGCCACAAAGCTGATGAGGGGGCTGGAGCACCTCTCCTATGAAGACACGATGAGGGAGTTGGACTTGTTCAGCCTGGAGAAGATTCCATCGAGACTTTATTGCAGCCTTCCAGTACCTGAAGAGGGTTACAGGGAAGTGGGAGAGGGACTGTTTATCAGGAAGTGTAATAATAGAACAAGGGGTAATGACTTTAAGACAAAAAAGGCAGGTTTAAATTATATGTTACCCAAGAGGATTGGTCTGAATTAGATGTCATGAAGAAATTCACTGTGAGGTTGGTGAGACACTGGAACAGGTTGCCCAGAGAAGTTGTGGAAGCCCCACCCCCAGAAGTATTTAAGGACAGGTTGGAGGAGGCTCTGGACAACCTGATCTAGTGGAGGGTGTCCCTGCTCATCATAGGGAGGGTGGAAACACATGATCTTTAAGGACCCTTACAACCCAAACCATTCTGTAATTCTATGATTATATGATTAAACATTACAACTAGTTTCCAAAATCTAACCAAAAGGCTCAAATGGAATTAATCATCGCCTACTCTAGTCAAAATTACAAAAAAATGAAGAAGTATATATACAGAGAGTGTGCTGACACTCAGATACATTAGATTTTAACAGTTTATTTTAATGTCCCTTCTCATGCGATTAAATGATGACTGAATTATTCAGGTCATACCAAAAAAAGAGTCAATGAAGTGGATACCTTGTATTTTTAAAACAAAACTTTTTTAGGTGTCATGTAGAGAATTTTAAAATGTTTTACTGGAATCTGAAATCTATTCACTGTTGCAACATGCCTTCTTAGTAAAACTATTCAGTCAGGGAAGAGAAGCAATCATCATAACCACTAGATATTATAAAGATTTCAAAATAAAGGTATCTCAAATTGAAATAGTACATTATTCTGGAGCTAAGATCAAGGCAGCTTTGCCTGACTTGCTTGAGAAATTGAATCTGCTGTCTTAAGAAAATAAACTCTGAAGAGCAAGCTGTGAAGAACATGTAAATCATTTGGAAGCCTCTACTTGTGGACAAAATGACAGTAATAAATTATATTCTAGGAAAGACTACTTCCAAGAAATATTCTCTAAAATGTAAACATCTTGCTTTGCTCAAATTATGTTTTCAAATACTTTTGGCATTTCCATCACTGCAATAAACTCTATAAATTACTTTATTGTCCAAGAGTACTAAATTTTTTGCTTCCTCCTACTGGAGTTGTATTTAAGTGCATTAGGAGCTGTTGTCTCTCATTAGGAAAGAAGCTTTCACACTAATGACATTTAAACTGATTTATTTTCCCTTAAAATCTTTTTAGATCTCCTCCTTTGCACCTAGAATTAGATTTCTGTAATTTCGGTTGCTCTGTAATCTGAGTTGTTACTGAATTTCTGATTATTATGGAAAAGTTAATTTACCTCAGGAGACAATTTAATCAGTGAATACTTCAATCATTGTTATTCATATATCTGCAATGCTTTGTCATCATTTGTACTTTGGTATTCTTATTTACACAACAGTTTCAATTCTTTTCTTACAGAATGTTTCTCCTTGTGATAAATATTTCTGGATTTATTTCCTAGTATGTAGAAATGATGGTTTACTGCAATCTACTTTGATATAACAAAATATTTATTTCGTATCAGATCTGAAGTAATATTTTTGAAGAAAAGGTGAAAGGCTAATCTGGTCATTTTAAAGGGAAAAATACTTCCACTTAAAATATTTACTAAAAGTGCAAAGATTGAGTCATGCTTTATTCTATATTATGATAACTTGGAACTCTGCAAATTTCCATATTTTAATAGCTAATGTTTTATGCATAAATGAGACACACATTTGTTTATAAAAGGCAGTTTTCATAGGCATTTTATATTAAAGCAGTCAGATGACGAAAAGTAATATTTTACCGTAGCAAAAGATTCAAGGAAGAAATATTGAATTTTGATGTTGATGATGGGTGAATAAATGACAACTAATGTTTCATTCAGTAGACTGAATTGCCATTGTAAACATAGTTATTTATCTTGGAAATATTTATTTATTCATGAAAGATCCATTATTAAAAGTATAACTATTTATGAGTTTGGTCTGATTTTAGAAAAGAATTTCAAATGAAATAAAATGAAAAGAAGGGAATATGATTCTTGGTTTTGTACGGACTAGTAAACTGCTGTTTGACTGATTAGCAGTATGGTTTTGGGGTATAGTTTAGTGTCCACTGTTTGCACTGAAACTGGAAAAACTATTTTGTGATTTTATTTTTATTCTAGACTGGCTACAATTACAATTTAAATAGACATTTTCAATCTGAATATTTATATTTACAGATAATGGTAAAACAGGATATGATGTAATCCCATCAGAGGACAGAATTCCAACTGAAAATTTTCGAAGTAGTTTGGTAAAAATAATAGAGGACAGCAATGGCAGAATAATAACCTTACAAAAATAAGGACATTTTCAGTGGACACATGTCAGTTATTCCATGCTTTCCCCAAACAGGCAGGAATCCTTATGGGACATGTAAATGACTTTGCCATACAGAAGAGAAAAAAAAAAAAAAGAAAAACCCCAACAAACAACAAACAGACAACAAGTCACAAACAAACAAACCAACAGGGCCCTCCCCTCCCCTCCCCCAAAACCACTCCATTAGCAATTCTGGTTGCCTGAGATATCCATAAAATAAAGTTTTGGAGAAACAATGTAATTTAGTCTAAATATGAGAAGACTTAGGGATCGTTAACAATAGTACGGTAGTTATGCAAGGTAATACATATAAGAATCTCTGAAGTAAAAAAAAAATAATATTTTAAGTTGAGGGAAAAAAATATCTAAATGAAACAATTTTTATAGAATGGAAAAAAGAGCAGAATTTTCTTTATTAAGCCAGAAATAATTTATATTAAAACCCAGCTATCATATACGTTCCCACATCACATAAGTTTAGGCTTGAAAATGTTACATTAACTACTGGAAGCTCTATTGGTATTTGAAGACACTACGACCCTTTGGGGATTTGGGGGTTTGGTTTTTGCAATGAAACAAAACAAATGCTTGTATATTTCTACGTTTTGTGTTTGAATAATTATTTTTCTCAAGTGAGAACACAGTGAAAACTTGCTTCATACTGTGTATATGTTCCTACTATTCATTTATGATTTTGTGTTAGTGGCTCAAATTAATTTGTCATTTAATGATTTAATGCCATTTTCAGTCACGTACACCTATATGTTGCTCATTCTGAAAACTTATTGATTTATTGATTTACTCTTTGTTGCTAGTAGTGTTTTGGTGCTCTAATCATGAACTGCTGTATTAGGTGCATTATTAACCCAGAGCAAAATATATCTCCTGTCCCGAGGACTCAGAGTCTATATATAGTTGCAAGAGTTTCACACATTATCCTTTTTTTTTTTAAATTGTTTTTCCTTCTGTCTTTCCCTTTTTCACTTATGTTTCCCAAGTACTAAATGTTTTTTTGGAAGGGATGGAGGAGAGGGTGAGGGGTGGCAGAAGGGAAGATTATAAGCAAAGGTGGTGTTATTCCATTTAAACATAAAGTTTTTCTCTTGTCTGGTTTATAGAAAGGGAATAAACCAGTCATGAACAGTATGACAACAGACCTCAACAGTGTTTGAACAGTGTCAGTAAGAGCCAAATAGAAGAGCTTTATTATTTCAGAAACTAAATTCATAGGAAAACTAAGGTAACCCTCAGAACACTAGCTAAACAGTTTTGACTTCTGATGAAGTAAAGGTTTGGGAGTTCAAACCAGACTTTGAAAGATGTTATTTTTATACTCTAACAGCTCTATTACCTACCCCGTCACTATTACAATAAGATCACATACGATGTGGTAAACTCCTCAAATGTCAGGGAAATGTTCTCACTGTGTGGGGTTGGGTTTTTTGGGGGGTTTTGGGTTTTTTTTTTTGAAGAAAGAGAAGTTGGTCACTGCCAGGCATCTAATTGATCTTAGTATCTGCATAAGTGGTTCCACCTGACAGGGTATATGCTTCCAAGCTCTGTAACTGCCAGAGCAAAAACAACTGCAGTGCTCTGAAAAGATGTGTTTCTTCTTTTATTTCATAATCAAATCCCATCAGATTTCCTATATTTATTATGGCAAGTTAGCAAAAGATGATTAAGTCCATTTTGGTAAAGTGAAACATTTGAAGTCAGGAGAGAGGATTTAGCATCACCATCTATTTAAGCAATGACTGCGTATGATGCCAAATATGCAAGTAGATAAACAAACCATTTATCAAGATATAAGGATTCCTGCACAAAATCTACAGCAGCCTCAAGAAATATATCTAAGCTGTTCCAGCAGATTTAAAAAAAAAAGAAAAAGAAACACCAAAACCAAACACACACACCTCACTATTTTATTAGAAAGTATATAAAATACTCCCCTGAAAAAGTTGCAATTTTATCTCAGTGCAATAATTTATTTATTTGCATTTATTTTCGTCACGCATAAGAATTAACCTAAGTTTTTAAAATTCACTGGAGAATAATCACTGAAATCCAATTAGCTGCTGGTATTCTGAACCTTTTCTATGGTGATCTTAAAAGTACTTCTGTGGTTGTCACTTGTAAGGAATACATTTTCAGTTTCTTAATGATGCATTATATTTCCATGAACACAAAAACTAGAATTTATTTTTTTTTTCAGAAATGTCGACCCCTCATTTCCTGTTACTTATATATAGCTGAGATGCAATATAAAAAACAACATAGAAGACAGAAAACAACGTAACCTGATGTAATGTTCATTTGCCTTTGAGTTCATGAGCATTTATAGAATCTGATAGGCACAAAAAACAGTTTTGGAAGTCTGCAGGTAATACCAAAGTGATTTACATTAACAGCAGGAAAAGTTTCACTATATCATGTCCTAAATTCAAAAAAAAAAAAAAAGGGATGTTTTTATAATGTAAAAAAAAACATTGGTAAAAACAGTGGACTAATCAGAATTCACTTTGTGTAAGAGACTAACAGAAAAGCACAGGAAGTTTTTTACTTTAAATGCAATGAAAAAAAAAGCATGAAATTCAGAAGCAGAGGAAAGACATAGTTCATTTTCAGTAATATATATCTAAAATTGAATATATATATATATTCCAAAGTTCTCAAAACATAAGATCAGCTTGGATTTAAATATAGTGTTTTCTTCATAACTCTAATGCTTAGCGATCATAGGAAAAAACAACTTCTATGCAAAACTTGCCTCTCAGGAAAAAAAGTCTTTCTTTTATCTGTTTTAGTTTTAAGCAAGATAGTCTGTGTCAATGTTATTGTTCAAATTTAAAGTCAAGTTTTTAAACATATTCATGTAAAATAGGAATTATCGCTTTCTGGGTGAATCTCAGCAATTAATATTTATACATTAATCTAATTCCAAGTCTTTGAAACAAACTCTATCATATATTTTAAAGAAGCTTTCTGCTGAGAAATTTTAAGAAGATTAAGACACCATTCCAGACCACATCATGACATACATCACAAAATCCTCCCCAGGTATGCTGATTGATGGGCTTTTAATACTACTTTTTGTACCAAGAATAAGACTGTGTTTGATAATGCTGGTGACTGCAAAGAACATGGGACCCATTCTGATTGTAAAGAGTTTCCTGAGGGGAAGTTTAAAGGGATGAAATGAGCCTTTGAAAACTGAGTAAATGGATGAATCTTTGATACTTGCCTACGGGGCTCTTGCTAATTTCTGAGGCAAATGAGCATCCATTTCTGAAGTCATCCCTGTCTGAATAGGACAGGCTAGAAAGAACAGGTGGATCTTAGGAAAAAGATCATTAGTACTAAGGGGTGCTTGATGAGGCTTGGACAAGAGTGAAAATAAGGGGGATGAACATTGGAAAGATAGAGCACAGACATGACACACATACTGGCTAAACAGCCAGCTCTTTGGCAATTTATTACAATATTTGATAAAACCACTTTCCTAGGCTCACGGTACCCTTTCTCCATTTCAGAACAAGGTCAGTAAAGACTTTGTTTCCTTTTCACTACATTCATCTTCTAACCTGTACTCATGATCTAGCATGTGGAGAAGATCTGCAGGAGAGAAATCATTTGTTTGTTGTTTCTCTTTCATCTGCTAATAACTGCAAATTCCTTTCCATTCAATCCCCAGAGCTCACCTTCTCATGATTTCTTTTAACTTTACACACATGCTTTTTTTTTATTATGAAAGATGAAGTTAATGAAAACCTTGAGTAAAAATACTAAAGAATTGTAATAATGCTCATCTGTTCATGAATATTCCAGTATTCAACAATTATTTTTTTCCTTACTTTCCTTAAAGAATACGATTCTTACTTCTTATGGAATTACATTAGCCATTCATGATGATGTAAAATTCCCTTTTCCTCTTCTTCTTCTGGAGTTTTGTCCTGTACTTAATACCTCAGCTATAGCATAGTGGTGTTATATTAACATATACTATATGTTATCTAAATTTTATAGTCTAGCTCATTGATAGCAAAAGTAAGCCTTCTTTGAAGTATACATGTATTCCTCTTGAGTGAAATTACATTTTAAATTAAAATGTTTTAGCATTCATTTTCTAATAATAAATTTCACACCAGCTGTTGTATATTTTGAAAATATGAAAGCTTATATTCTTTAGAATATCAGCATCTACTGCTTCCTTCCAAAACGAATGTTTTCTCACAAAGGATATCAATCTAACAGTAGCCATGAAACAGTGCTGAAATCGGTGTATTTCCCTACACCCACTTATTTTTTCACTGGTATAGGATTAATTGGCCAGATTATAGTTGCCTCCTACTTCGGTTCTGTTTCCCATTAGCAATTTTTTTTTTTTAATTTCCTATAATTTTTTCCAGTAATTCACTATGTTAGTATACACCTGTGGACCATTTCAGCGTGCCTGCACTGGCACACTGCACTTCAGCCATTAAAACTTTAGTCTGATATCAGCAGGTAACACTTCTAAGACTGTTACAAACTGGGATGCCCTTGGCTGCCTTGACCACCTGAGCACACCACACTGCTAGTTCATATTCAGCTGGCTGTCAACAAATATCCCCAGGTCTTTTTCCAGCAGCCAGCTTTCCAGCTGCTCTTCCTCATGCCTGTAGCATTGCATGGGGTTTTTGTGACACCACTGCAGGACTCGGCACTTGGTCTTCTTGAACCTCATACAATTGGCCTCAGCCCATTGATCCAGCCTGCTCAGAAAATTCTGCAGAGCCTCCCTTATGCAGATGAAGACTCCCACCCAACTTGGTGTTGTCTACAATGTGACTGAGGGTGTTAATCTCAAAATCAGAGTCCAGATCTTTGATAAAGATTAAACACATAGAAGATAAACATATTATAACACATTGCAGTGCAAAACTAATACTGGCAGATTTATTTTACTGACAAAATAACTAATGAAGACTGAACAGCTCTTTCTGGATGTCTGTCATCTCTAAGCATGTGGAGGAACAAAGGTTACTGGGGGTGGTGAATATGGATTTGCCAAGGGGAGGTCATGCCTGAGCAAACTGATAACCATCTATAAGGGCTTGGCCAGCTGTGTGGATGAGGGGAGAGATGTGGGTATTGTCCACCTTGACTTCAGCAAGGTATTTGACACTGTCTCTCATAGAATCCTCAAAAACATACTTAGGAAGTGTGGATTGCATCGGTGGACAGTAAGGTAGGTTTGGAACTGGATGAATGGCAGAGTCCAGAGGGGTGTGATAAGCAGAGCAGAGTCCAGTTGGAGGCCTGTAGCCAGTGGTGTGCCTCAACAGTCAGTGCTCAGTGCAGTCTTATTCAACATATTCATCAATGACTTGGATGAGAGGACAGAGTGCACCCTCAAACAAGTTTGCTGATGATACTAATCTGTGAGGAGTGGCCAGCAGACCAGAAGGCTGTGCTGCCATTCATCGAGACCTGGTCAGGCTGGAGAGTTGGACCAAATTACTTTCACCAGGTGGAGTGGTGCACCTAGGGAGTCCTGCACCTAGGGAGGAATGATGCCAGGCACAAGTAAAAATTAAGACCTGGGAGTCTTGGTGGACAAGAAATTCTCCATGAGCCAACAATGTGCCTTCATGGCCAAGGCCAATGGTATCCTGGGGTACACTAAGAAGACCACGGCTAGCAGGTCAAGGGAGGATATCCTCCCCCTCTACTACATTGGGAGTATTATGTCCAGTTCTGGGCTCCCCAGTTCAAGATAGACAGGGAACTACGGGACAGAGTCCAGCAGAGGGGATCTACAAGGATGATGAGAGGACTGAAGCATCTGTTTTATGATGGAAGGCTGAGAGAGCTAGGGCTGTTTAATCTGGAAATGACTGAGAGAGGATCTGATTAATGCTTGTAAATATCTAAAGAGCAAATATCAAGATGATGGGGCTAGACCCTTTTCAGTGGTGCCCAATGACAGGACAAGGGGTAATGAGTGCAAAAAGGAACACAGAAAATTTTATCTGAAGATTAGAAAAAATTTCTTTACTCGGGGTGACAGAGCACTGCCATAGGCTGCCCAGAGAGGTTGTGGAGTCTCTTTCTCTGGTGATACTGAAAACTCACCTGGACATGATTCTGTGCAACCTGCTTGAGGTGATCCTGCTCTACCACGAAGGTTGGACTAGATGATTTCCAGAGATCCCTTCCAACCTTTGTAATCTTCTGATTTTATGATTCTGTAATTCAGATTATCAGGTATTCTGTGAGACAGAAGACAAACAAAAAAAATATTTTTAATACCATTCTTATCATAGCTTGTCTAAATTATTTTTTTCTTGTGGCTTTAAAAGAGCTTTGCACAGTAACAAGGAATTAAGAAACCCTTTCAATATCTTCAGAGGCAAATGTGAAACAATTAAAATATTGCTTAAGGTATTAATATGTTTCTATGTATGTATATATATATGCACACTATAATTTGTAAATTTTTTGTAAAATTTTGTAAAATTTCATATATACCCAAATCTATACACAAACATAAGACTAAGTCATGTGTTTGGAGTGCTTTATACAATCATATAATCACTCTCCCTGAGAGACCTCTGATAGAGGACTAATAAATTATCTTTTTCTTTTAATGTAGAAAGAATCACATTTGGAGTGATATATGTTATGGTTAGCTATTTAACAGTCAGGGTATAAAACTCTAATTTCTGTCTTTCCCCAATAGGTATTTTGGATATATTATCCATACTTTTTCCACAGAATTATTAAGGCAAAATTTGAATCCCATCTTTGTTTCCCAGACATCTCCGTGGCAGAAAACTGATGCTATTCTGTAGCTTTTATTACTTTTTTTTTGCCTGGTATTACTATAACATGCACAGCGCTTTAAGGGGAAAAACCATACCCATATTTGTGGATAGGAACTTATGAAACGTGATACAGAATCAATATAATGCAAGTATTACCCTGATATATTTGTACTAACAAGGTCTTGTTATATTGCAATTCTACTTTAGAGAAGATCACACACCTTATAAAGAAATAACTTAATTTACTACATTTAATTAATTTTGGTTTGTTTGGTTATTTTTCAATTTTGATGAAATATCAAAGTCTCCAAGGTTGGGGTTTTTTTGAGCTTTTATGAAGAAATTAGCTTTAAAAAATACTGAAAAATCTTTGTGAAAACCATTATTGGATATTTTCCTTGAAAATTGATTTTCGGATGGAAGCCAAAATTGAAAATTGAAAGATCAGCAATAAATTGATCAATATGAATATATTACATCCTATACCCTGTGGCATCTGAAATCTAAAATTCTGTAAAGTTAAAGTAGTGCACCAGGGAATATTTAGTTGGATAATTACCCATGTAGAAATACAAGGGAGGATTAAACTAAATCAATAAACTGTCATCACTCGGGTCCTTTGTGTAACTGGCAGATGAAATGAATCAGCATAGCTGCATCGTCTTATGAGTAACCTGGGTTTAGTACATAGACGAACATAAATTATTCTGGTTTCGTTTAGGTCTTTTTTGGAGTTTCCCTCTTGAAAAAGAATTAAAAGAGAGAGTGAAATTAGATGAAAGTAAGAAAAATGAATCCTTGCTCAGTGGTCTTTAAACCAGAAGCTAGGATTCAGATAGCTATTGCAAAGATTTTTTTCAGATTATTGTATCATATATTTATTGATCTATAATATAAGCACTCAGAGATAAACTTTTTCCTATTTATTTGATGGCAGATAAGGTTATATTATCTGCAAAGTCTATGTTGTTCTTTTCTTACTTGGGGGTAAAGACTTTCTAGCCTTACGTGTTTCCATAATATTTTTCTACTTTATGACATGTCATATTTTAACTTTTGAATTTTATTTTTGATCATGCAATGTGTACTACATGGAATTTAAATGAATTCTCTTTATCTGAGCCTGTTCTAGTTCAATCACCATTTTTCAATACCTGCTGCCTAGTTTTGAATCTTGATTTATTCAATGAATACTCAAAGATCTTATAAACAGAAATGTGACAGCTGATTTTTTTTTATAATCTATATTTAATAGATACTTATTTGAACTATCTATAAGTTATTTTAATATATAATAAGTAAATCTTTTCTACTTTAAGACTCTCTGCCATATTAAAAAAAAAAAAAGAAAGCAAATGAACTTGCTTGATTCTTTTACAATCCCACATTTTATAACACCTTGAGGGCAGTGCATGCTGGGGCACCTCTGAACCGGGGAAGTGTTAGCAGGGAAGTTAATAGAAAAGCCTTGCTAGAGACACTGCTAATACATCATTGGTAAGAGAAGGCCATTGGGAATGAGGAAGAGCAGATCCAAGTTTGTGAGACAAAAGGTCAGCATAAAGGAAAAGCAGCAGAACCTGGTAAGGAAAGATGGAGAAATGAATGACAAAACAGCAGATCACAAAATTCCTGGATAAGAATCTGTAGCTTCACATCGGTGACTGAATTTGACTATTAAAGACATTGGAAAAGAGGTAAATATGGCAATCTAAAAAAATACCATACTGCTGAGACTTTTTAACACCCGTTTTGATACATAATTTGATGTTTTATTGATGCTGTATCCGATTTTCTGTTTTCACATAAGAAAATACTGAAGGGAGTTTAAAACAAGTGATAAGTAAACATCACACAATATTTTTCTTCATTTTAGAAGAAAAGCATGAAAATCCAGGATAATATACCAGAGGTCTGATTATAATCATCAGGTGGGATATTTCAATTTAATACAGTTAAAGTTTTCACTTCTTTTTATGTTTTATGTACATCACAAAGGGCAATGTCTGCTTCTTTTGTGTTTTGTCTGGAAATTTCCTTGAGGGAAGATTAAATATATTTTAATTAAAGAGAAAATTACTAATCACAATCTAAAACATAGTTTAGTCTTTATGAAGCACAAAATGGCTGAAGTGTATTGAGAAACCAAATAAGAGAAACTAAAATAATAGTGCTGGTTCTGTAATTAAATAATCATATTTTACTTATACATAACACATAATATATATGTGTGTCAATGGTAGCAGCATTTGTGTTCTTACTCCACAAAGATCAGGTGATCTGTAATGTATGTCCTCTATAAACTACTCTGGGGTCAAAAAAAGCTGTCATTGACTGATGTTTTTGATATCCAAATTAGTCCAGTTGGAGGCCTGTAGCCAGTGGTGTGCCTCTGGCCTCCAGCCAGGGTGAAACCACCACTAGGTGTTTGGGTTTTGGTAGTTGGTCCTTGACCAAACTACTCACCTTTGATAATTTTTTTTTTCTGTTTATATTTTTTTCTATTGAAAATACTGTGATTTTTTTTATATGTAGCAGAGACAGCCCATGTTACCAACAGCACATACTTTTCCATAGAGTCGCTTTCTGGAATGCATTGATTAGCTTACAAGAGTGCAAATACAAACAATTTTTCACAGTGAGTTTATACCAAATTGGAACCTATATCCTTCTCATCCTTTTTTTCATCAAAAGTATAAAGAATTATAGAATCAAAGAGTTGTTTTGATGGGAAAATATCTTTAAGATCATGAAGTCCAACCATTAACCTAGCACTGCTAAGTCAACCATTGAACCATGTCCCTAAGCAACACATAAAGGCACATGTCTTTTAAATACCTCCAGGCATGGTGACCAACCACATCCCTGGGAAGCAAGTTCTAATACTTGACAACCCTTTTGATAATGAAATTTTTCCTCAAATCCCATCTAAACCTCCCCTGGTGCAACCTGAGGCTATTTCCTCTCATCTTTTCTCTTGATACCTGGGCATGAGACAGCCACCCACCTCACTACAACCTCCTTTCAGGTAGATGCAGGGAGCAATGACATCTCCCTTATGCCTCCTTTTCTTTAGGCTAAACCAAGGTTCTCAGTTCCTGCAGCCAGTAATAATCTGACTGGTTTGGTGTATTTGACTTTCTTCAGAAGCCTTCTTGCTGCTTCCACTGCCCTTTGTCATATGCAACCTTAAACTGATAAGAACAGTATGTCATGCTAGCCTACCTAACTCCTTTTAGGCTATGTCAATGCTGCCAAGCAAATGAACCCCAGTGCTCACAGTAGATGTATTTGTTCCTGGACAGGGGATACATTTGAGCACAGTACAGTCTTCTGTCAACCTATATAGATGAAAATGCATGCACATGTGATGGAGAACTATGTAGCATACCACAGAATATACATATTTTACAGTATAAAAAGAATAATGCTCTCATCTCCTTGTTTTTCAGTGCTCATCACTAATTACTCATACAAAAGAATAAAAATCTGTTTCTCAATCCAGAAATTCAAATCTAATCCAAAATAGACTTTTTTTCAAAAAGTTGTTTGATTATTTCTCCACTATTTCTTCATTCATATTCAGGTCCTTATTTTTACATTTCCAGCAGTATCACAAACCAGAGCTGACAAGTGAATATAGGAAAAGTTTTGTATTGTCATATCATATTTGATCAGAAGGAAGATACGACGCACATAGTATGTTATCATTCTGTACAGACCTTGCACTGGAGAAATAGCTGCTGTTTCTGTGTGTGTCGGTCTGGCCATTTGCAAAACCTTCAGAAACAGACAGAAACAGGCACAAAAACCTCTTCTGATTATAAAGATAATTGCTCTCTGAAGAGGTGTTGCAGTTTAGTGTAACTGCTGCCTCAGTGGCTCTTGTAGGCTGCAGTTACAGCTTTCTGCAAGCCCCATGTTTTGAAAAACACTGGTACAGTCAAGGCCGAATTTGAGACCAAGCCTATCAGAGCTGGTCACAGCGCCTCTGTGAATCACATATAGGAGAAAAAAAACTGCTGGCAGGCGCACTTTGCCACCGGAGCGGGAGTGAGAAGATGTAACAAGCTGCACAGACTCCAAGGCCAGGCCCGGAGGAGAGGGGAATGAAGAATGTGAAGAGAAAGTTTCCCCTGCAGCTCGTGGTGGAGTCCATGGTGAAACGGGTGTCCCCCCGAAGCCCATGGATGAGGACGGGGAGCAGAGACCACTATGCCCTGTGAAAATTGATCCACACTTCAGCAGGTTTGCCAAGGGACTTGTGACTTTGCGGGTGACCAGGCCGGGGGGTCTGGACCCGGACGTCAGCACCCTATGGAGGGGAGAGTCCTGCTGAGAGGCCTGTGGTGAGGGGATGACTCCCCGATAGAGAGGACTCACGCTGCAGAAGGTCGTGGACACGACTCTCGCGTGGGTGGGACCCCACGGTGCCGCAGGGGAAGGGTGTGTGTATGTGGAATGCCCCCCCCCCTCTCCAGCTGAGATGGAAGACAGCTTGGGAGGAACGGACTGAAACCCCTCACTCTCCATTCCCTGCCCCCCCTGTACTGCGAACGGGAGGGAAGAAGGGAGCGAATCTCTGATTAAAGTCATGAGTGCGAAGAGGCGAGGGGTGGGGGGAGGAAGTAGAAGTGGTAATATCTGGGGAAGAAAAGCAGCTTGTTGGGAATCACCAGAACCCCACTGCCCATTCCCTGCCCCTCCCCGCGCCATGCTGGGGGGGGAAGAAGGGAGTAAAATCGGGATGAGTTTTAAGTTTGCTAAGAAGGGAGGGGGGGGGGGAAGGTGCTTGAAGACCTGGCCGCTTCTTATCTCATTCCGGTTCACTGGGTGTAGTAGTTGTAGTAAGTAGTAATAAATCACCTTTTTCTTTCCTTTATTCTGTGCTGTGTCTGTTTTGCCCATTGCACTAATTGGAGAGTGATCCCTCTGTCCTTATCTCAGGTCCTAAGCCTCCTAATATCTATTTTCTCCCCCTTTTCGGCTGAAGGGGGGAGTGAGCGAGCGGCTTGGTGGGTATTGGGCCTTTGGTTAGGTCCAAAACCACCACAAGAGGTTAGTTATGGATTAACAGGTGGATAGTTTGCAAAAGGGGAGAAAATCCGGTACCAGTTTTTTAACAATTGGGCTGTGCTCTTTATCACTTACGGGGACATCAACTTTCCCTTTAAGCAAAACTTTTTCCTTTCCATTCTGCAAAATCAGAACAAACCTATTGCTAAATATCCAGGGAGGCATACTATAAAAATTAACTATTTAGTTATGCCAATGTTCTTTCAACTAATGAAGTGTATCCAAAAGTGTCAAAATAGACCTTTTTGATTGTTTTTAAAAGTGCCTATGACCTATTTCCTCCCTTATTAAACCTTACTGTCCTTCAGCAGTTTTATTCTATTATTTTTAATATTTTACAATGTCCTGGTATGTAATCTCCATTACAGATGAAAAAAAAAAATGCAAGTGGATGCTTTTTGCCACCAGAGAAAGGAGTGAAAAGGTGTAAGAAACTGCAGACACCAAGGTCTGTGAAAAAGGGTGGTAGGGGGGAGGTGCTCCAGGTGCTGGAGCAGAGGTTCTCCTGCAGACCAGTGGAGCAGGCTGTCACCCTGCAGTCCATGGAAGGTGATGAGGGTAGAGATTCCACCTGCAGACCTTGAAGGACCCCATGATGGAGCAGATGGAGACACCTGAAGGAAGCTGTGATGCAGTGAGAAGCCCAAGCTGGAGCAAGCTCCTGACAGGACCTGCTAGCCCAGGGAGAGAGGACCCCACATCAAAGCAGGGATTTTTTTTTTTTTGGTTGGTTGGTTTTATGTGTGTGTGTATGTTTTTCTTCTGCATCCTGCAACTTGGATGCTTCATATGTGTCACTACACCCATTTTCCTTTTCCCTTTTGGTGGTAGCACTGTTTGCATGCTTACATGGCACCAATTCATAAGCGTTGCTGTGCTGTTGTACTATGCCATCACAGTGGTACATAATACATCCTCTGGTTTGTTATATGTCCTCAGTACATTTGTATTTGGCTTCCAAGAAAGCTGTCCTGATAAGTGTATTTCTAATTTATTGTTGCTTAGGCCTCTTCTCTGGATATATATATGTTGTAAAGAGGTACACTACATACTGACATCCTTTCTAATGCTTTTCGACTCCTTTGAAATTACTTTCTTTATCTTTGTCCAATGATTACAATAACATAAAAGAGGTAGATATGCTAGAAGTGTACTTCACTCTCTTCCTCTCACTGATAAAGTTTTCAAATGCTTGTGCATGCTGATGAATGCCCAGTTTCAGAATTCAGACCACATCCAGTTATAAGTGCTTTATATTCAGCCAGTGCTATTAAAGAAGTGTATTTTAAATCAGTTGTATCTTATCAAGGCAATTTATATTGCCCTCCTACAAGTGTAGAAATGATTTACAGTAAGTGTCTTTACCTCATAAAATAGCTAAATGAGTTTTCTGCTTCAAAAGTGCTTAAATCATACTACTTTCTCCATTTATGAAACAATTTATGTTTTCAAACACACAAGCATAATGGCATCAAAATCTGTTAATTGTGGTATCTCTTTTTACATGCTCCTTATTTATATCCATGTTTGGTTTAATCTTTTTTTTATTGTCTTTCAAAACTCTTTTTCACATTATAGCTGTATTTATTGTAGGGAGTCTTATCTACATCACCATTATTGTTAATTACTTGTGAGTTGCATGGTTTGTTATGCCTTTTAAGAGTTTCCTTTCTAATGACTGTCCTTTCAGAGAGAAACATTAGTGCAAATTGTAGTCTATTTTTAACTAGTGTTTGCAGTAGCAGCTTTAACTTGTTACTTTAAAAAAACGGGTACCTTTATGCTTCTTTTCTTGAGTGTTATTGTAGCATCAGTGGGATACAGCCAAGGACACAGCATTCCTGTGTTCTCCTGCAAATATTAATTAAATTATGTCTCTATCACATAATGCAGACAAGGATGGAAGAAAAAAAGTAATTTTTGTTTTCCTGTCATTCTGAAGATGGAAAATCAGAGCAGAAATGTACTGAGTTCTCCAAGTTTATAGTTTAAGGATCTGACAGTATTGTCTCTCCCAAGTCCTACTTTGCTGATCTATCTATACCACCATGTTTTTGAATATTCTACCTGTAATATCTGACCTTACCATGGAAAATCTTTTGGCCTCATAAAACACATGAATTCGTTCCAGAATATGACACCCAAGCACAGTGCTGTCTAACTGTCCCATTTTTCTGTATGCTGATGCTCAGCAATGTCTATGTAGATGTAAGCAGTCTTGTCAAATTATATGTTTTAAGCCATGTGCCTTAATCTATGTCGCATATTGAACAGTTTTTGGAAACACATTAAGACTTTGCAAGCTCACTGTGTATATACATGTATGCTATATGTACGTAGGCAACACAAACACCTGCATGAGCTCCATAATCTCAGTGGTAAGGAAAAAAGAAAAATGCTCTCTGCAAGGCATCAAATGATACTAGGGCTTAAAAAATATCACTTGATAATGTTTACATGCTGTAATGATAATTTAATTAATGAGGGTCATAAATTTTCTTGTGGTTTATAGATTCTAATGTTATTTTTCTACTTCTGAATAAAGTTATACTTGTTTAAGTACTATTTCATGTTTTTAAAGGTGCGATAAACATCACCGCATGATTTCAGTTTCTCTCGGTGGTATTTTAGAACTTTTTTATGTGTTTAAAATCACCAACATGAGTAATAATAGATGTGGTTTGTGTGGATTTAACATAATTTCTCAGATTTGTGGTGTTGGGGCAGAGTCAGGTATTTGTGAATTTTCATGCTGGTTTTGGGCATATAGTCAAGCAAGGGGGGAAAGGAAAAGGTAGCTATTACTAACCCATAATGTATGATACTGCTTTTTAAGCAAGTGAAATTATGTCAGTACCTTTATATTAACAGAGTAAATATGTTTCATAAGAACCAGCAGAGAAAATTGACCAGCAATAGATGAAATCTCCTCAACCAAGAACATGTATGCTATGTAGCAGTCAATACTACCTGAGAGAACAATTTAAAGACTGGTTAAAAGCACATTCTTGTTTTGCCCAGTCTAACAAAGTAAACTTTATGCACAGATTACTAAACTACCATTGTAGCATTCATTATAATAAGTGAATTCTAGCCTTACAAAAACTTTATTTATCCTTTGATACTGAAACAGGCTGGACTTGGAACATTTTACCCAGAAGTGCAAGGGTTTGACAGGTTCAGGACACAGCCCTTCGGAAGACTTGGGAGTTGTTCTAGAGAACTGGATGCTAGATGAATCTTTGTTGGCATCAGTGATGTAAGACCAGCTTTTGGTCTACATGGCAAGTAAAAAAGTAAACTACCAGCACACTGCCTGGCTAAAGGGTAGAGGATATTTTTTTTTCTATGGAAACATTAAAGGTTTTCCTTAAATGTTAATTTACAATATATACATTTACACATACATGAAATAGCATGCTATTTTTATTGCAGGATTGTTGCTTAGATAGTGTAATCCAGGGAAAGATAGTATCTTTTTACTGACGTTTTCAATTTTGGAACCTATGGAAAACTTTAAAGACATAGTAGTAGATATTGAAATGTTATAGACTTGCAAAAATATGTAGCCTAATGCAGATAATCTATGATTTACAAAATATCTATATATCGTGACTAAAGATAACCTTTGCAAATGCATACATGTGAGCTAAGGCATTGTAATTTACAAGCATGAGGAATGTGTAATGCTGCACTGGTTTTGTCTCTTGCTTCATACAAATCAGACCTGCCTAGGACTTTTGACAAGTTTTGACTTTTTGTACCAGTCCTAGATAAAAAAATGAACAAAAGATCTACCATTGCAAGAGAGAATTCAGTTCTTGCTATTCCTTCTGTTCAGGAAAAAAATAAAAAAAAAAAAAAGTCCTTAGTTGTATGTATACGTTATTCAACCAAATGTACAAGCTGCTACCACAAGGCAGATCAGCTCCTCATTATACAGAGGAAGAATATATGTTTCCACTATACCTCGTGGTCACATATGCACATTTTATTACAATGTCTACATCTGCATCTACCACATACCCAGCATGCATTGTCCTTTCATTGTGTGAAGAATGCACAGCCAGTTAAACATTTAGAAGTACATGTTTGTGGAGATGTGTATGAGTATTCCTGTCCCTTGATCAAGTAAGTGCTCTTCCCATGTCACAGGAGACTTCACCTGACTGCCTGGTTGTTTTAGACCTCATCAAGTTAAACAGAAGGTGTGAGTTTTCAGATAGAGATTGACTATGTCAATTGTCAGAAAAAGCAATCATCTGACTTACTACTACTTCTCCAGAAGATAAGGATGCTGTTTATGAAGAGCATGAAGTAATGCAGCACAGGCAGGATGGGTTTTACTGAAGATCATCTGCAGATGACAGAGCAGAGGTGTAGCATAGTTTCCCTCTTGTTACAAAGAGATGATGCTACAGGTATAGTGGGTCCCTCTTATGATTACTCCTGATCTGTAGAACAAGCTCCAATGTTTGTAAGAGTACCGGAGAGTCATAAGACCCTTTTTAAGGGCTATTTCTATCCGACATGCTAACAGACTTGTGTGCTTTTCATCACTGCCGCTGCTTCCTATAGAGTGTGAAAGATACTGTTGAAAGCAAGTTCACAGTAGAGGTATACCAGAGGAATTCCACAAGAGATTAGAAAAGCGCTTTGTCTTGAAATTTCTGAATGTAAACATGCCACAGTAGGATACATGTGGGTATAGGCATTGCTACAGTAGTGATACAACTGGGCTCTGGGTGGGTGAGGAAAGGGGAAGAGAGACCATAAGCAGACTTAACAACTTAATTATTAGTGAGTGCAATGCACTGAAAGCTTGGTATTGTCTCATTACCATGCTGTCACTGCTGATACCTGTCCAGGATATGAATTACATTAGGGCTTGTACGCCTGAAAGCAATATCAGTACTTCGCCCTTTGTATTTATGACAGATGGGAAATTGTTAAGTTTTGTGAAACATCATAGCTAAACTTTTCAAAAGGATTTGATGTTTTGTCAATATTGATTCAAGCTTCTCAGTGTCAGTGGCATAAAAAATAATAAAGTTTTGTTGCTGTGGGGACATGAAGAAAAGATGTTTGATTGATTCTTCCATTATCCAATGACAGCTATTATGGAGCAGGGAATAAAAATGACAATTATATTCTTGTTTTATAGAGGAAAACGAAGGAAAAAGAAACTGTTCTAAGATTCACAGAGTTGACATATATGAGAGATGAAATAAGCCAGATCCAATCACTGGAGTTCCTGTCCTCACAGCCCTGCTTCCAGAAGCACAGGTATTTAACCATAATATTTGCATTCAGCAATTTAAAATAATATGAAGTCATGTTTAACTATATTGAACAAATTAATGTGCCCAAAACCAGTGTGCACATAAGGAAACAATACCAGTTAGTGTGTGAAGAAAATTTAAAGAGATAAAAATCCTGCAGCCATTCATATTGTTTCATTTTTTTCTTGCATTAAATTTAAGCACAATAAAATGTTTTCCAAACACTCAAGTACAGCATAAGGTGCTGCTTATTTTTGCATCTGCAGATAATATTTGTGCAGACAGTGTAGATGGCGTCTTAGAATATATCTTTACTTCACTGTCAGCAAATGCTGTCCTTCCAGCTTCTCCCCAGACTCCCAGTTCACCCTTCCCTTTCACTCCACTTCCCATCACGTGCTGGATTTGTCAACTGTACGACAGCCTTCAAGTGCAGATGTGATGTTGGACTGGAAATGCAGAGTCAAATGTTATCAAATAGTGTCACTCCTCGATCTTGCACATAGCACTTCCAAAAGCCAAAAAACCACCATAGCATTGTCTTACTCTTTAACTTAATCGCAGAAACAAAATTCCTCTTTAAGTAGTAGTTGTCATTGCCTGTTCTCAGGAAAATATGCTTCCTTGAAGAGGTCTAAATTTCATTTTGGTAATTTAATTTTTTGTTGGCCTTCCTCAGACTAGTCTGTGACCAAACCTTTATGAATGGTGACATTGCAGTGACAGAGACACTTAACCTGATTTTCTGGTGAAAATTCTAAAAGATATACCACACAGTTTAACTAGAATATTACAACTCGACCAGGGAGACTGAGGAAAAACAAGAAGCACACTTCTTATTTCTAGCATAAGCAGTTAAAAGGTTTTCATTTCAGACAGCAAATTATAGCAGCTGGCATGTGTGCTACACCTTTTACTAGGACCCTGTGAACAATCTTAACTATAAATATGGTATGTCTACCAGGAAAGGAAGGTGAAAGAAATCATACCTGCTCTGATGAACAAAAATGGTGACCTCCCATCAATAGATGAGAAGGCTGAGGTACTCAATAACTTCTTTGCCTCAGTCTTGACCAACAACATCTCTCCTCACCTGTCCTGGTTTAGTGGACATCAAGATGGAGCACAAGGGAGTAAAGCCCCTCCCACTGTAGGGGAAAATCAGGTTCCCAACCACCTAAGGAACATGAACATATATCTAGTCTATGGGACCTGATGAGATGCATCCTGGAGTCCTCAGGGAACTGACTAATGTGGTTGCAAATCCATTCTCCATCATATATGAAAAGTCATGGTGGTCAGGGGAAGTCCCCAATGACTGGAAGAAGGACAATGTTGTGCCCAATTTTAAAAAGAGTAAAGAGGACAAACCAGGGAACTACCACCCTGTCAGCCTCACCTCTGTACCTGGAACTGCTTCTCCTAGAAACTATGCTAAGGCACATGGAAGACAGGGAGGTTATTTGTGACAGTCAGCATGGCTTTACCAGGGGCAAGTCCTGCCTGACCAACCTGTTCGCTTTCTATGATGGGGTGACCGCATCAGTGGCAGAGGAGAAGCAATGGATGACATCTATCTGGACTTCTGTACAGCATTTAACACAGTCCCTTACAACATCCTTCTCTCTAAACTGGAGAGATACGGATTTGATGAGTGCACTCTTTGGTGGATAAGGAATTGGTTAAATGGTTGCATCCAGAGAGCCTTGATGTCCAGATGGAGATCTGTGACAAGCGGTGTCCCTCAGGGGTCTGTACTGGGACTGGTATTATTTCATTTCTTCATCAATGACATTGACGGTGAGGTTGAGTGCACCTTCAGCAACTTTGCAGGTGACACTAAGCTGAATGGTACAGTTGACATGCCAGAAGGACAGGATGTCATCCAGAGGCACCTGGAAAAACTTGAGAATTGGGCCCGTGTGACCCTCATGAGGTTCAACAGGGCCAAGTGCAGGGTCCTGCANCCTCATGAGGTTCAACAGGGCCAAGTGCAGGGTCCTGCACCTGGGTCAGGGCAATCCTCGTCATTAATACAGGCTGGGACATGATGTGATAGAGAGCAGCCCTGTAGAGAAGAACTCAGGGGTGCTGGTGGACAAGAAACTCAACATGATCCTACAATGCACACTGGTATCCCAGAAGGCCAACTGTATCTGATGCATCAAAAGGAACGTGGCCAGCAGGTCTGTGGAGGTGATTCTCCCCCTCTTCTCCACTCTATGAGACCCCGTAAGAGTATTGTATTCATTTCTGGAGTCCCCAACGTAAGAAGGACACAGCACTGTTGAAATGGATCCAGAGGA
>VZTU01005813.1:0-16462 GCA_013400835.1 Zapornia atra | reverse complement strand
AATTTAGAGATAAGGATGTGATGAGGGATCATCTAGTTCAAATCTCCCTGCTATGGGCAAGGACACTTTCACTAGACCAGGTTGTTCAAAGCCCCATCTAACCTGGCTTTAAAGATTTCCAGGGAAGGAGCTTCCACAACCTCTCTGGGCAACCTGTTCCAGTGACTCACCTCCCTCACAGGAAAGAATTTCTTTCTAATGTCTAAGCTAAACCTATCCTCTTTCAGTCTAAAGCCATTACCCCTTGTCCAACCACTGTATTCCCTGGTGAACAGTCCCTCTCTGACTTTCCTGGAGTATTGGCAGGCTATAATTAGGTCAGCCTGGATCCAGGCTGAAGAACCCTAACTCTTACAGCCTGTTTTCATAGGTAACGTGCTACCTGATTATCTTCATGACCCGCCTCTGGACTCACTCCAACAGCTCTTGTCTTTCCAATACTGGGAACCCAGAGCTGGATGCAGTATTCTAGGTGGGGTTTTATAAGAGCAGAGTAAATATAAAATTAGCATTCAGTCTAAACCAAGGTATGGGAGAGCAGCTGAAAAAGATGGTTTATTGTGCATGAGAAATCTGAAAGGAAAGCATGCCACTTATAATTGTCTATATGTATGGACATTTAGTCAAATTTATTATTTGTATCTTAGGGCGACTCCACATGCTTAGTCACTGGCTAACACATCCTTCTTGTAAGACCAGAACAATTCATTATGAGAAAGATAGTCCTGATCAAATATTTTGCAGTTGAACAAAAATGAATAAAACAACTGAAAAGAGAAAAGAAGAAAGGAAAAAGAAAAGGAAAAAAAAAAAGAGAAAAAAAGAAGAAGATTAACAGGATAACTCTTGGCATGGTAATAGTCATAATATATATTAGAATATGAATACTCAGATTCATGGATGTTAAAGTTAGACCTTTGAGTCAGGATTAATCTCAATTAATAGCAGCCACCAGAATAGATATATAGGCTATTTAGGCATCTAACAACTAGTAAGACTCTTTACTAATCAAGGTCTTACTCATAATCTACATGACAAGAGGGGTCATCTTTAAGGGCTGAGTCATCTCACTTCTCTGAATTGCTTTTTTCTTTTCTTTTCATTTTTTTTCCCCCTAAACTATAAAAGGAGCCTGTGTGATTAATTCTCTTTTTAAGGTTTTAACATTTAAATAGTTATTGATAAAGGAAATTAATCTTTTTCTTTCCTCATGTTGATTAATTAGCCTCTAACTGGATACTTTTACTAGAGCTATCTTTATATTAGATCTATTTAAACAGAATTAAAAAGGCAGAGAAGAAATTCAGTTGTGGGGTTAAGTGAGATCCAGTTTGACTGTAATCTATATTTTGTCTTGTTTTGTCATCACTGTACCAATATCCTATCTTGTTTATTTGTCTAGTCTTAGATTTTAATAAAGTGTTTTGTTGTTTTTTTTCACTTCAGTATGTTGATTGTACTGGGTGCAGGTGCCCAGGTGCTGGCTGTGGGGGTTGCAGGGGCCTTGATAAGGAGGAGGCCAGGGATGCCCCACAGATGGTTCTAGCTGGCTCCAAATGCAAGATACAGATCAACCCGTCCACCCCCCTCTCTCCCCCCAGCTAAATTAGTGGCACATCCAGAGAAAATGCATTTGAGAATGGGAAAAACACTGCATGGTGGAGAGGGAGGAGACTGGCATGAGAAAGAGCACTATTGACACCAAGGTCAGAGAAGAAGGGGGAGAAGGTTGTCCAGATGCCAGAGCAGGCATTCCTCTGTAGTTCCTGGAGAACCCATGGAGCACTCCATGCTGCAGCAGGTGGATGTTTATTGAATTACTGCAGTCTGTGGGAAGGACCTATGTTTGAGCATGTGAGAAGGAAGGAGCAGCAGAGAGGAGATGAATGAACTGACTCCAAACTCCCATTTCCCACCCCACTTCCCATGCAAGAGGTAGAGGGGTTAGGAATGAAAGAAAAAGAGTAAGGACAACCCATGTTCTCTTTGCCCCTATTGTCTTCATTTCTCATTATTCTACGCTTTCAACTGGCAATAAATGAAAATAATTTCCCCCAGGTCAAGTCTGTTTTGTCCATGTGGTAGGCAATCTCCCTCTCTTTTTCTAAACCCACAAGGTTTTTCATCTTATTTTCTTCCACTGCTCTGTTGAGGATAGGGAGTGAGAAAGCAGCTAAGTGGGCATCTGACGGCTAGTCAAGGTCAACCCACCACAGTGATGAAAAGAAAGAAAGCAGCAGCTACCAAGAACAAGGCAAGTTTGGGAAGTGTGCGTTAGGGGAGTGGACAGTGACATGGGTTGAAAACTGTCTGAATGGCAGAGTCTAAAGGGTTGTGATAAAGAGCAGAGAGTCTTGTTGGAAGCCTGAGGTCAGTGGTGTGCCCCAGAGGTCAATACTGTGTCTGGTCTTATTCAACATATTCATGAATGACCTGGATGAGGGTACAAGTTTACTGATGACATAAAACTGGGAGGAATGGCTGATAACACCAGTCTGTGCTGCCTACCTGGACAAGCTAGAGAGTTGGATGGAGCAAAACCTAATAAAATTCAACAAAGGCAAATGTAGGATCCTGTACCTAGGGAGGGATAGTCCCAAGCCCCAGTACAGGTTAGCGGTTGGCCTGCTGGGAAGCAGCTCTGTGGAGAGGGACAAGAAGTCCTGTTAGACAAGAAGTTAACCATGAACTATCAATGTTCTGGGTACCACAGTTCAAGAAAGACAAGGATCTTCTGGAGAGAATCCACTGGAGGTCTGCGAAGATGATGAGGGGACTGGAGCTTCTCTTGTATGAGGAAAGGCTGAGAGCTGCATCTATCTAACCTGGAGAAGACTGAGAGGTGATCTCATCAACATTTACAAAATTCTAAAGGGCAAATATCAAAAGGATCTGGCCAGACTCTATTCTGTGGTGCCCAGTGACAGGACAAGGGACAATGGGCACAAACTGGAACACAGGAAGTTCTGTCTGAACATGAGGAAAAACTTCTTCCATTTGAGGGTGGCAGAGCAGTGGAACAGGCTGCTCAGAGAGATTGTGGAGTCTCTGCCAAAGATACTCAAAACCTTCCTGGATGTGACCCTGTGCAGCCTGCTGTAGGTGATCCTTCTGTAGTAGGGGGTGTTGAACTTGATAGTCTCTAGAGGTTGTTCCAATCCCTACCATTCTGTGATTCTGTGATTTTCTCAGCCTTTAATTTTGTAATTTTTTTTTCCCGAGTGCAAAATGAGAGACTTGAGATCTAAATTAAAGAAACCAAGATAGACAAATTAAATTGAGAAATTCCTATATTAGTCTGATTGCTAATTTATATAGCAATAGAAAAGAAATTACCTAGTGATGTATATGCAGTGTGAACTTTCAAAGCTTCAGTTTAGATACTGAGCCAAAACTAATGCCTTGAACAACCCTTGTTTTTTTCTGCAGGTTTTCAGAACTGTTCAGTCTTTGAAACAAGACTATTATTTAAATGTAGTTCCAATGTTCTTTCAAATAAGTAACTTTTATCCATACTAGATGGAATAAAACGCAATATTGCATAATGTTACATGAGTATATTCTTTCTTATAACACCACCCTCCCCCCAAGGTATAGAACTAGTACTGGTTTTTTCTGAGAAATGCTTCAAGGTAATGCAAATTCAAGCTGGGTTTTCAGTTAAATTCTGGCAAGTCATAAGTTTGCTTGCTGCAAATGCCAGACTTTCTAACCATAATGTACTCTTAGCATAGTAATTTTCTTCTTAATATTCAAGGATTTTTTAAGTTTGTTCTTTCCTAGTTCTGGGTTATTTAGAACTAAAGGGGGGCAGGGAGGAAAGTACATACATAAGGTCTTTACCTGGCTGCATTCCTAATGTCTGCATTTGCCAAATCAAGCAAAAAACACTGGGACTAACTAAATGTGATACAAAGGATTCAGCATGTGTACAATGTAATTTAATAAGGATCACATTAACTGAAATCTAAATTGCAGTTCTGAGAAATCTCAAAAAGTATATCCTGAAAAGCATCCATGACTAATTCCAACACCGTGTTAGATCCTTGTTGGTGGGTACAGTGTGAAAACACAGAAAAATAAATTCTTAAAAGAGCAGATTTTCTTTTCTTTGAATTCATAACTACTTTAACTTGATGGATTGATCAAAGTGTTTTAAAAGATAAAATTTCCCTTAGAGGTTAGTACAATGCAAAGATAAAGAAAAAGTAAATTCAGTCATTTAAAAGTCAAACTCATTTTACGTTAGTAATCCTTTTTCTAAAGTTTTGCCTTTCTTTTTCCTCCTAGTTATATTTACTCTTTCATTTCATCCATTTCTTCTCTTGCAGTATAATTTCTCTATAGTTTGTTGCTTCTCCCATCTTCTACCACTTTCAGGTAGAAGAACAATAAACTGAAGTAAAAGACCAATAAACCGAAAGAGGGGAGATCCACATTAGTGTCGATCTAGTGTAGTTCAGCCCCCAGCACAAGGAACAGCTCTCTCACCCTTCCCCAGGAGGTGAAACACAAAGCCCCATGGGTTGGGATAAGGACAATTTACTGACACAGGACCTTGAAAGGGGAACACCAACAGAGCCCGGGGCAGAATACATACACCCAGTCATAACAGGGAGCACTGTACTTTCAACACCCAACCACACTCATCCTGCCCTGAAGCCTCAAGGGTCTTTACTTGGACTGGTGCTGTTTAATATCTTTTTTAATGGTATTGACAGTTGGATTGAATGCATCCTCAGCAAGTTTGCTGATTACACCTCTCACGTCCCACCAAGCAGGCAACCCAGGGAGATTCAGACCTGTCTGTCCCATCCCAGCAGATGGGTATGTGCAGACCTAATCTTTGCTACCTGCCCGAGGGCCAGGTTAACCCTCTCTCAGCTAGTCTGTTTTAACTACCACACCAGTGAGATTAGCTCCTGTAATCCTCTGCAGGGTACTCAACAGTAACAATTATCCAGTAGGTCCAAGCAAAACACAACTCTATTTAGAAGTGAATACAATTATAAAGCTTGCAAACAAAACCACACTACACTATATACTCAGAGTGACATATTACAATTAGTAGAATTTAGCAAAACTAGAAACACTGTTACCATTGTGTGCTGAGATTAATATTAGAAATTGTGAGAATAAAGTTAGAAGTTGAGAGAGAGAGACAGAGAGATTGAGAGAAAGAGAGTAAAAGAGAAAAAAATAGAAGACGTCACCACCCAGGGATCCAGCATAGATTGTCATAAAGTTGTGGTCCTTAGATGTCGAGTGTGTACCAGATGTCTCATATTTGCATCTTTTATGCTCCCTGACCCCACCCTTCTGGGGAGGCCTAGCATACCTTGCGCAGACTCAGTGCTGAGTTGCAGAGTGTTCTGGAAATGAGACAGTGGGGAAGGGGGGTCCCAAGTGGTCATTTGACCCCCCAACTGGGCTGATGAGACAATTACCCCACTCAGTGGTCTCACACCAGATTTTAGCAAGAAGGCGCTCTGCCTTTGCAGGGCCCTGCTTGCTTGTCACTGTTCCTTACTGAATAAGGACGGGATCCTGGTTATCAGGGTGGCTACAGAATGAGGGGCTGCCCTGACAGGGACAGTGTCCAGATGGTTTATCAAATGAGGAAGTTTAATGTCCAGGTTGTCAGTGTGGCTGATTTGAGATCAAGAGTCTACAGGTCCTTACAACTTTGGGAGGATGGAGGCCCTAGTCTAAGGCCTTGCAGATGCTTGCAGGATCAAGCCCCTTGTAAGGCAAGAGCCAGTACAGAAAATGTTATCCTGCCTCTGTAGGTTGTTATCTTGCGAGACAGACTGTTTGAAATAAATCACTCATCCTGGTTCCCACAAAATGGTATTTGGAACAATACAACACCAAGCTGAGTGGTGAGGTTATCGTGCCAGAAGGACAGGATGCCACCCAGAGGGATCTGGACATGATGGAGAAGTGGGCCCAGCTGAACCTCATGAGATTCAACAAAGTCAAGTGCAGGGTCCTCCACCTGCTTTGGGACAATCTCCCATTATCCATACCGGTTAGGAGATGTGTTTGAGAGCAGCCCTGAGGAAAAAGACTTAGGGGTACTCGTGGATGAGAAGCTGGACATGAGCCACCAATGTGCATCTGCAGCCCAGAAAGCACAACACACCCTGGGCTGCATCAAAAGAAGTGTGGTCAGCAGATTGAGAGAGGTGTTTCTCCCCTCTACTCTGGTCCAGTAAGACTTCACCTGGTGGACTCTGTCCAGCTTTGGAGCCCTCAAGAGAAGAAGGACATGCACCTGTTGGAGTGTCTCCAGAGGAGGGACACAAAAATTATCAAAGGGCTGGAGCACCTCTCCTATGACAACAGGCTGAGACAGTTGGGCTTGTTCAGCTTGGAGAAGAGAAGGCTCTGGTGTGACCTTGTAGTGGCCTCCCAAAACCTGAAAGGTACCTATGAGAAAGCTGGGGAAGAGCTGTTCACAAGGGCATGTAGCCGTAGAACAAGGCTTAATGGTTTTAATCTAGAAAAGGTTAGATTTAGGTTGGATATTAGGAAAAAAATCTTCAATATGATGGTGGTGGATCACTGGAACAGGTTGACCAGAGATGTAGTAGAGGCTCCATCCCTGGAGATATTCAAGGTCAGGCTTGATCAGGCTCTGAGAAACCTGATCTAGTGAAGATGTCCCTGCTTACTGCATGGGAATGGGACTAGATGACATCTGGACTTCCCTTTCAACCTAACACATTCTTTGATTCTATACTGGATTGTTTGAAGCTGGATGGGTTGAACATATATTGCTGGACAGCTTGGAGTCTTGTAGCCAGTTAGAAATGATAGAATATGTAGGACATTATGCTTACCAAGGAATACAGGCATATTCTGGAATATATGCACTGAACTGGACACTTGTATATTTGTGCCTGAAACTGACAGTGTGAGGTTTCTTCAGAGTAGCTAGTATGGGGCTGTGTTTTAGATTTGTGCTAGAAACGGTGTTGATAACAGATTTTTTTTTTTTTTTAAGTCAGTGCTTACACAGTCAAGGAGTGGACTGGTATACAAGAAGCTGGGAGGGGACAAAGCCAGGACAGCCAACCCAAACCATACTCCATACCATATGATGTTATACTTAGCATATAAAGCTATGGGGAGAAGAGGAAAGAAGGGAACGTTCCAAGTGATGGCTTTTGTCTTCCCATGAAACCATTATGTTTGATGGAGCCCAGCTTTCCTGGAAATGTCTGAACACTTGCCTGCTGAATTGGTGAAGGAATTCCTTGCTTTGATTGCAAGAACAGCTTTTGCTTTGCTATTAAACTGTCTTTATCTCAACCCAGAAGTTTTCTCACTTTTACTCTTCTGCTTCTCTCCCCTGTCCAGCCAGGGGGAGAGATTGAACAGCTGCACGGTGCTTAGTTGACAGCTGAGGCAAAACCACAACAGTATCCTTGCTGGATAATCAGAGAGCTAAATTGTAAGGTACAAAGAACATTACACACTTTTCCCACAGTGTGGACACAAATACTGAATGCAAAAATAAATCAAATAATATTAATGTTCTCCTTTGAAGTCGACACTTTTCTTAAATGAGCTAGCAATCACAATATCAGATATTGCTGAGATCCACAAGCATGAAAATGGATGAGTGCCCTCTATGTATTGACAGTATGAATCATCTATTAGTGCCATTAATTTTTTTTAAAATCTGAATTCAGATCATGCTTTCCCAAGAATTCGTTTCAGTTATAGTAGTACGTTGTTAACACAGAAGTTTGCTTCAAAAGTAGCAGTTTTTCAACTAACTGGTATTTAGCTTTTGCAGAACCTGGAGTGATGGTTGAATTGTGTTGTGTTCAAAACAAAAATAGAAAGGAATGAGACTTTTAGTGCCTTGAAATAGGGGCACAATTCCTAGATATATCTTTCCCCTCTGCAAATAATATTTACTAAGATTTTTTTAAAAATTATTATTTCTTATGTATTTTTATTATGTTCTTTTTAAAAGAAAGATAATTTGTATGTATGTCGTTACTCTTAACTTATCGTACCTCTGATGTGCTGGTCAGATCTCAATGCTTATTAGAAACCATTTTTAGCTCTGTACCTGCCTTCATAAAATGGAGAATGCCTGTTGAATCATAAAGTAAAACAATTACATTTTAATCCTATCAGCTCCTTGTTCATATAAAATTCTTTCCATTCTTTCTGTGCTCTCAGAAGAGACAAGAGAGATAAATAAAGTTCAGATAAATGAATCTACTACATTAATAACATTGGAAAATGTCCTCTGAATAAAAAAAATAAAAATAAATTAGAGGTGATACCTGTCATCAATGTTTCAACCTGTATTGTTTGCTTAAACATCTCTTTAAACTTGCTGCTTTTTTTTTTTTTTTTTAGGTTTTAAGGTTTCTTGCAACTTATTCTAATTAGACCCCCATCATCCTGAAAATTGCTGTTGACTACTATTATTTTCTTGCCGAGACAGGTGTTCTTGCACAGTATGCAGCAGAGCAAGAGATGCAATTCCAAGGAGGATTTCAAATGACTAATGCTAAGAGCAAAAGGCAAAGGAGGAATTGCATGAAATGAAACGGTTACAAAATGAAGTTTGGTTTGCTGCAAGTTAGCGTGGAAATATAATAGAATCCAGAGCAGTCAGAGATACATACTCCATACACAAAGGAACATATTACTTTATGAGCAAATTATAGTAATTTGTATTCTCAGCTAGCAGTGGTGTTAATTGATATGAATTAACAAGAAATTAAACTAGGTGCCATGGAAATTCTTTTTATTTCACATCTTCTTTCCTTTGCTTGTCATGTATTCTGTAAACTGCAAAGGTCTCCTTTCATGTCACAGTTCAGATTGTACAGAAGGTCCAGGGTCCTGCTTTGTAAGTGATTGTCTAATGTTTGTCAAATTTTGTTGGTATGTGCTTTATGGAGTTAGGCAGCACAGACAGAAATAAATCCTTGTTAGCATTCTTATTTTTTTGAAGTAATCTTATTGTTAATAAAGATCTGGAAATGAAAATTGTTTCGAACACTATCTTTTTTATTTTTATTGAACTCTACAGAGAATAGCATTTCATGATGACACAATTCCTCATTCCTTTCTATGGGTATTGCACACACCTCTACTGAGTGGTTCATTGCCAGTTACATCCAATCTACAAGGAAAAAAAAAACCAAAAACAAACATTTGGTGCTATATTTTAAACTACGTGAAAGAAATGATCTAGTATAACTTAACTAAAATAAAGAGAGATAGCATGGAAGGAAGGGAGGATACATTTCAAGCTAGTATGATAAAGGGTATGAGAAGCATGTATGAAGCTTCAGAAGCACAAAGTTCAGACACAATTTTTACTTCCATCAAGTTCCTGGGTTCTTTAGCCCTTTAAAATAGAATAATATAGCTGTGGAATGTTATGCAAAATCGGAATTATACCTCTAATACTCTTTTCATAGAGGAAAATAAATGTTTGGAAGCAAAATACAAAAGCTCAAGGTCACCTGTAGAAATTTTGTTCCCTCATATGTTATTTTGCAACCTAGTTTTTGCGACAAGTTCTGCAAGCCATGTTGACGAAATCGTGTTTCTGAATATCCTGGCCAGGGGCTGTTGTCATAAGCATTTCCAAATTACTGTATCTACAAAGCACTGAATTAATTAGGCATGATATATTTTTGGCATGTGACTGCATAGAATGTAACATAATGTCATGAAATCTACCAGCCTGAACTGCACTGTTTGCAGAGGTGACAGTCTCGTGGGAATGTTTTCGGCTCTGAATGCAAGCAATTTACCTTGAAAGTAAACTGCTAGCTCTCCCGAATTCAACCTCTCTTTTCTCTCCTTTTTCAATAGCCACACCTGATAGGCTGAGTTTTTTTTAATTTTATTTTTGGCTTTTTTTTTTTTTTGCTGCACAACTTAATAAGAAAGACTCAAATAAGAGTAAACACACACAAAACACCTAAACTCCTAGCACCTAGGTAAGAATTAGAAAACCAGTCTGAGATAGGTACAGTATAGTAAAAAGAGATGTCTGGGAAATTTAATTTAATTTTATGATAGCTTGAAAATATCATGCATGTATAGATTATTGTGTGCAGATATAGATGTTCCATATGTGTCTATGGTCCAGCAAATGAAACAAAAGACTGTCTACAACGATTAGAAGAAAGAATGAGTCTAGTTTGTTTCAGAGTATACATCTAATAGTGTTAACAATTGCTGTTTCAAGATGATTATCTCAACAATATCATCCCTTAATTTAAAACCTAATTTTTCAGCTGATGAGCTGCTCCAGGTTGCGACCCAATGACCACTGTACAGAATCAATAGTGTATTTAACCGAAGTACTAAATTTCACACTAATTGTTCTGTAAAATTTTACTTAGAATACATAATTCCTGTACACAGGTGTATATAAATGTTCAGCTGAAGAAAAAAAAAATATAAAAAATTCCAAACTGCTTGCTTTATCTAAATTGATACTATGTTTATTAAATGATATGTTGGGGGTTTGGTTTTGGGTTTTTTTAAGAAACAGGTAGATAATAGTCTACATTTCTATTGAAATATTTTATCAGAAAATATATTTTACTGTAAAATGTTCATTTTTAATACATTTAGTGAAGAAAATAAATTGTTTTATGATCCAAATTTGACATGACAAATGCTTTTAAAGGGAGTAAAAATGCATCACTTAATGGTATTGTTCCACCTTATTTTGTAAAGTAGGAAACATCTAATATTCTCTATATCATACTTTTACTATATTGTAATATTTTAACGCAGAAAGTGAATCATTCATGTTTCATGCTGAGACAAATGTTGAAGTAATGACATTTCTCTAAAGAATGCTTATTTTGTTTTTCTACCAACTAGATTGCAGTTTCCTTCTTCTAAACTAGTGCTACAAGAATTTGAAAGTTATCAAGGTGAATCATACCTTATTTCGTACATTGAATTATACTAAACAATGAGGCTTATGCCACTTCACATTTTACTATTGCTCTTTTGGTAATTATTAATAACGGGAATGGGGAGCAACAATAGCTACACATTTTTGTGCTATTCTAATGTAACATGGCAAAATGATGGCTTTTACAAGAACAGAGTCAGAGATAAATAGATGATCAACAGTATTTACTCAAGTAAACAACTTGATAACACTGTTTAGTATGTAATAGTCTTATTAGGTCAACTTCCTATGTGTTCCTAAGGCTTATGTGTGTCTCTTAAACTTTTTTGTTATACATTGTAATAAGCTGTTTCAGCAGAGATGTACAGATGGTTCAATGAACAATGGAAGAAAATAAAAAAGATCTTTCAAAAGCTAAAGAGAGAACAATAAAGACACAACAAAGGTAAGTGTTAACAGCTTTATGCTGTATGGCCAACGGTAGGTTCTCTTATTGGGAAATGGGTGGTTTGCTTCTAGTGTATTGGAGATCAAGAAGTCAAGGCTGTAGGAAGAATTAACCTAAGTAGTACTATGAAAAATAAAACAAATTTTAAAGCATGTAAACAGTACAAAAGTGTCAGGGTCAAAGAAGAAGGACATCAGTCATAGACATAAAGTACTTGATGATTTTAGCTGTATGAAAACAGAAAACTATGTTATAGTTGCGATAAATATTGAATATGTTTTGAATGTAGAATGTGTAGACTCAGATGGATTTGCAAATCTAGAATAAGGGCCAAGTCTTACATTTTTCATAGTACCCAGGCTTCTGTGACAGGAGGTGAGTTACAGTTCTTTACAGTTATTAGAAATGCAGTGGGAATTGGTGCTGCTTCTATACATACAACATCCAAACAAACATTATATTAAATCCCACTGGACTGCAGGTGTTGCTGGATTAGAAACAATCACTTCCTTTGAAAATTAAAAAAAAAAACAAACAAACTTGATAAAGATCATCAAGAGACAGTACACTGCAAGTGTGTCATCTGCTAAAAATGTCTCTAATGTTCTATTGTCCACTTAACCCTNTTTTTCTGGTCCAAATATATGAAACCCGAATGCATTACAGAAGGAAGATAATACGTAACCGCTGAAGGCCTCTGATGTTAAACCCTCCCCGTTCCCCAACCCCCCCCAAAAAAAAAAAAAAATTAAGTTATTTGATCCTTCTAAGGAAAAAGATTTTGCCATTGTTGTGTATGGTCAGGCAGGGAAGGAGATGAAATAACATAGCACATTTGATTAGAAGATATATGTCAATCAGGATGAACCACCAAAACTCTACAAGAACTACTCTAAGAATTAGTGATTCAATAAGCAAGCATGCTAGCCATAATTTATTTTTAAAACCAAATATTAGAGATGTATTTGTGTACAGATCATCATATATAAATTAAAAAAAAAAACCCACAAAAAAACCAAACACCAAAAACCTTCAAAAGGGATATTTTTTTCAGGGAAAACATCTAAGGACATTGTCATTATGACTCAAAAGACACGGAAGTATGAGACACTTCCATTTTTACCTGTGTATATCTAAAGGAAGGATTTTTCCAGTGCATGGTGAAAAAAAGAGAAGCAATTGAGCCTTAAAGATGCTGAAGAGGATGAAGGAGTGGATAATAATCACTCTAGTGCAGTGAATCTGAGTGACAGGCCAAATGGCTCTCTGTTAATATGAGTAGAACAGAGAAGAACCAAATGGAGTACGGTTGGGAAGAAAAGAGAAAAAGCTCAAGTTTTCACATGATGAGTCTTGACAATTAAATGGACATCCCAGATAATGTGTCAGAAAATAATGGATGGAAATGAAATCAGGATTGAAGAAATAGATTTGTGAGTCATAATCATCATAGAAGCCATATAGCTTAAGATGGTGGTAAGGCAGAGAAAAGAAAAAAATGTAGTTCCGAGGGACAAAAATCTCAGTAAGACAGACAAGGGGAAAAGAATGGCCAAAGGATGTTTTGAAGAAGATGAAGTATAGGGTAACAAGCCAACTAATTATTTCAGTGCTTTGCTAACATTCCTTTATTGGCTGGTGCAATCTGGTTTTAACAGCCTGGAAATCACAGGTTTATCAAATTGATAAGTATTAATATTGACGTAAATCTGGACAAGAAAAACTATTAGCAGGGAAAGTTGAGCAGGCAAGCAGGGAGTGTACACTATTTCTTCCTAATGACAAGAAGATCTTAAATCCTGCTTTTCTTGGAATTAGTTTTTGTTTTGAAATATATACCTATGTGCTTAATGGTATATCACCATTCTGCTGCTGTGGGCTGCCTGCTGGCTAAATGTACTCATTTTTGACATGTGGTTGTTACTACTTTATGACATCATAAAGAGAGTGCAGAGACTAACTGGGCTTAGCTATCAAAGAACATTTAGTCTTAGATATTTTTGACATGTGCATGACGACCCTGTTCCACATCAGTTATGAGGGGTGGGTACAGAATACCTGCTTCTGATTGGCTGAAATTCCTTCAGCACCTGGTGATTGCGTATCACTGTTCCTGTGGCAACTTCACTGTAAAGTAGCCAGAGTTTAACCAGGCTCAATCCTCTGCCAAAACTACCACCATGGCCTGCCTTGCATTGTCCTTTTGCAAAGATCAGGTCTCTCTTAGGGCTTGGTTTTGATCCTTTGGCTTCATATATAACTACTTCCAGCTTTTTTAAAGCTGGTCTGCGTAAAATGTACATTGTTGACAACAGACGTTGCACCGCTGTACAGCCAACTAGACACCTTCCTGTCTGCCTTGAGACCTGAGATACTAGTGCAGCATAAAAAGCCAGGAAGAGTGGTGACTGTATATGGAAAATGTGGACCATCCTGACTATTCCTGGGTCCCATGCTACAGACTTTCCCTTGTTAATCATCTGCAAGGAGAGTTCTCTTCCACGCAGGAGTTCATGGAATGGTCTGTTCTTTTTCAGTGTAATTCAGTGTATTCTGCTTTGTCAGTGGGTATTGTCTTTATCCTTATGCTGTTGAGGGATTGAGCAAAACATGAGGTCAAAAGTCTTAGAAAAAGGACACCTGGAGGGGTGGATTTTTACCTTGTTAATATAAGAATCTTAAATTCCTCCTATAAAATTTTATTCTAGGGTTATACCAAGGATGCAGATTTATCACTAATCCCTGACCTTAGTTTAAACTGTGTCAAACAAAACTTGTATTTCAAGATTATTTCTCGTGCTTTGGACACTTTCAAATCTGACAGGAATGAGAGTAGCATGCACCTTCAAGTGCTGACAGCTGCAGCAAGTAAAGAAGCAAATAGTCAATCTCAGTCAAAAACTCTGTCTTCTTTACAGAGAAGGAACATTTATACTGCAAATAGCAGTAGCTCATCAGAGTCGTCTGTTTTCTGGTTCTGTAGCCATTTATCTGCAAATAAAACTAAAAGGCAGTAAAGAAAATGGGGCAGATAGGAAACATAAAGGAAGATCCTAAAGGACAATGTAAAGAAAGGTACAGTATTTGACAAAGATAGCTTGGGCTCTTGATATGACTGTCATCAATTCTCCCAAAGGCCAAAATTACTTCAGTTCCTGGAATAACCTTGAAAGGTTCATGTTTACATCCTGTTACTGAGGAGATACTAAAACCTGAGTTGTCAGTGTCTACTGTTTGTCCTACAATTCCCTTAGAAATAGTTCTTAATAAAGTGAAAAATAGAGTCCCATAAAAGATCAGAGGGATGACACCTTTAAATATTCGAGTTAAATGTGAAGAAGCCCATGGTTCTAAAATAATTAAAATATATAGAAATACTTTTGCACTTAGTGATTCTGTTCCTCTTACATTTCAGTTCTTTGTGGTCTCTTTTTCCTATCAATTACAAAGAAACTTGGGTTTCTCCATTCCTTACTTAGATATTTTTATTAAATGGCGTGAAACTTCACTGAAAGGGTCTGGGGTTTACATGTGATATGTTAATTTTATTCATTTTTAAACTCAATTTAGATATTAAAAGAGAGTTTAGAGAAGGAAAGATGTTTCTGCATATGTTTGTATATTCTTTGTAATAAAATTATTTATAGTAAAAACATAGGTTGTTCTTGTTGGTAATGGGATCCCTATTTTTGTCTTCTCTCATTGGAGATTTTAAGCTATGATTATATGATTTCTTAACAGTCCCTTTATTGTTTTAATTATATTTCTACTTAAATCAGCATAAGAATTCAGGCTAGCAATGAAAATTTCAAAAACTTGACACCTAAAGTCACACCTAAATTTAAAGCTCTGTAAGAAAATCATTATTAAGAGAACTTAGTGAAGAGAAAAAAAGAAAAAAAAAAAGCAAAAGAACCCAACAAAAAAACCCTTCTAAAAATTACTGCTGAGAAGGTTTGTAAAGATCATGCTGAGCTGTAGGTCAAACAACCCAACCCGTTGACAACTGCTAGAGTTAGGGAATTCACTTATCCTGGTAGGTGGCTACTTCTTTTCAGTCACCTCTTTTGACATTGTTCCCTTATGTCATTTGGACATATTTGGTAAGGTGACATAAGGGGCAGACTTCCTGTGCTTATCTGCATGTAGGAGAGATATGAAGAGTTCTTACTGCTTAATAGGCTACTTCATTTGCACTTACTGAACAAGCTCAGCAAACTATAAAGTACAGTGAAGGGTGAGAAGGGACTTGTACCAACTACGTAAATTCTGCTTGGAATACTACTTCCTTTAACCTGCAAAGCCCTACTGAAAGAGGTAATATATCATGCAAGCCTTGCCCAGGCTTCTGTCTTTACATGGTCTGGCATTTTTGAGGATAGAGCTAGAGAATGTATATTGGGAGGCTTAGGTTTCAAGATAAGGACAGAAAGGGATCACTCTCCAATTAGTGTCATGGGCAAAACAGACTCAATGCAGCATAAAGGAAAGTAATTTATTACAACTACACTACACACCCTGTAAACCAGAGTCAGGTAATAAGAAGTGTGGCCAGGTGTGAAAGCACCTTCCCCCAACCCTTCCTTCTTAGCAGACTTCATTCATGTTTTTTCTCCCTTCTTCCCCCACAACATGGCGCGGGAAGGGGCAGGGAATGGGGGAATGGGGTTTTGGTACAAGCTATTTTCCTGGTCCAGATCTTAACACCTCTACTTCCCCTCCCTTCGTCACAGACTTTAATCATAATTTCACTCCCTTCTTCCCCTCATAGAAACATAATGGTTGGAAGGGACCTCGAGAGATCATCAGGTCCAACCCCTCTGCCAAAGCAGGCTCCCTAGCTCATATTGCACAGACAGGCGTCCAGACGGGTCTTGAATATCTCCAGAGATGGAGACTCCACCACCTCCCGGGGCAGCCTATTCCACTGTGTCACCCTCACTGTGTAAAAGTTCTACATGTTAGAGCATAGGAAGTTCCGCACCAACTTGCAACCATTGCCCCTTGTCCTATCCCCACAGACGACTGAAAAGGGGCTGACCATTTTCCCCTGCATCCCATGTTTATGATATTTCTAAACATTAATTAGG
>VZTU01005812.1:255806-280262 GCA_013400835.1 Zapornia atra | reverse complement strand
GGAGGGAAACAGTAGTTCAAAAATGCTGCCTACTCAAATTGACAGAAAAGTGACCCCTGCACTTCATCAGAAATTCCTGCAGACTGACAAAATAAAGGAGTTTGCTTTTATCACACACAGTAAGACTCATATGGAAAAATGGAAACACTACATCACTCGACCTTAGGTTGCCCCCTTTTCAACCACAGATGAATATTATGTATAAAAACTGTAAATCAATTTGAGATGTATTAAAGCAGATTCTCTCTTCTTTTTTTTTTTTTCTGTATTAAAGGTAATACCGATTAATCTCTAGGTTTATTTTGTAATGTCGAGTAAATGAGAAAGACTTAATTTCCAAATCTGAATTTTGTTACTCTTCAGTCTATTTAGCATCTCTGCATGGTCTTCACATAATTTCCTACACTTTGCTGGCATGGGGAAATAACGAGCAAGCATCACTTACCCAACACTGAGTCACAAATACTTGCCTGCATTAACAGCGCATTAAGAGCCATTTCAAACAACTTAAGGAAACTGTGCTAGCCTTTGAACTGTGATTCACTACTATGAGAAATTAAGAAACTTTTCCTCTTGTGAAGGCAAAAAATCAGCTCCTCCTTGTAGTATCATTAGGTCCTCGAGCAGACTTCCCTCTTACGCATCCCTACACAATAGATTTCTTTGCTTAATGAAACCGCTTCTGAAATTTTCCTACACCGGGTACTTTGAAATTTCAATCTTTTGACATCCTTGAACTCTCATCAACATTTTTTTTTTCCAGACTCTGTCAATAAAATTGATTACTTGCAGTTCTGAACTCTGCTTTGCACGTGGAAATAAAACAATTTGTTTTAAAGCATTTTCCGAAGAAAGCAGAACTTGGCAATCATATGAAAAAAAAGGCAGGAACCAACCCAGCAAACCTTCCCACAAAAAGCAAAACAAACAAAAAAAAAAGAAACCTCTCCAGCAAACAAAAGAGAAGCAACGTCCTGATTTTATCATGGCAGCAGCAGGGCCAAACTCCTGACGTACACATCATCAACCTCACTGTGGTTCTCCTGATTGATATATCTCCCTGTCGGATATGAACAATCTTTTTCGGATCATTAATATGTTCATTAATTCGTTATCAATTCTAGCTTGCTGTACTTAAACCCGCTCCGTACCATGGCTCCAGAGTGCCTCGACAGCGCTGGCGCAATCACGTACGTAAGGACCCCTGACTACCCAGTTGTTGAGATGCCTCATACCTACAACCGATCTGTTGCTTTTACAAGTTTAATCTTGGCATTAAGGAGCTGATTGTGGAACCATGTCGCTATAACATCTTCAACCCAGCTGTACATCATATAAACCGCTATAGGAGGGGGCAGGCTCCCATCATTCCTAGCAGCAGTGCATACCTTTAACTCCCTAATCTGTAATACTACAAAATACCGCTCTCATTTCTTCCCAAGCACAAGTGGACTACCAGCAAGGGTCCAACAGTGTTATTCCTAATTACCTTTTTTTCACTCTTGATCCTGTGGCGCTCATAATTAGTTACCTGGGGCTGCAATCCAATTTGAAGTGATGACAAGAAAGTGATCCATGAAAAAGTAATAAGTTAAATCCAATTTCAGCCTTCCTCTAATTAAATGCACATGGAACTAATGACTCAAACCCTACCATTTCAGTGATAATGGTAATTAGCGAGGTGGGAGTCACTCTCTTTTTTCAACACTGTAGGTGTAAACCACAAGGTAAAATGGCAGGAGCACTCTTAATTACATGTGTCATTTTGTCAGCAATTTACACATTTCTGACCAGTCAAGAAGGTTTCATCTGTTTTCCCCTTCCCCGAGGTGGGTACCACATGGATGGACCTGAGCACAGCCAGCCGCACGGCTCCGTTCCCTGACGTGGTCAAAAATCACTTTTTTAAAAATAAAAAAAAAAAACCAAAACCCAACCCTCCTCTAAATGTTTCATGTCAAAGCAGAAAACCCGCTAGGAAATTATAACTTGGGATGCTCTAATGAGATGCGTGATCCTAGCATCTACTTTCAGTTTGGTCCCTCAGGACTGACTCCTTCACACCAATCCGATTCCAAGCTCCCAAATAACCCAGACAGAGCCATGCACCCGAATGCCACTGAAGGTCTGCAGCTCTCTGACCTTGGGTGAGTCACTTAGCATCTCTCTACCGGGGTTTACATGACTATAAAATGAGAATAATCAGATTTGCTGACAGTGCCTCACACTGCCAGCTCTCCCAATCTACCGGCGTTCTCCTGGAAGCCACGTTTGTTCGGAATCGTGTAATTACAGGACAATCATAGGCTGCTTTCAAGAAAAATAACTGCATTTGTCACCTTTCTGCTCAGTCTGAAAAGCTGGAAAAAGTTAATACTAAAGGCTTTACAAATATATAAAAGGGCAGAAAAAGAAAAAAGCCCACAGGTTTCACCGAAAAAAACCCTTAGTAGCAACATTTGCGAGCTGATCAGGTAACTTTGAGGACCTGACTCAGATTTTGTTCTGTTTGCAGGGTGGATGATATCTGTACTTCACTGGCACAGTGCAAGAACTGACTAGCCCCTATAACTGGGCTGAGAGATGAACACCAAAAGAGCCCTGGGTCCTCTGGTAGAAACCGGCAAAACTCAACTTGGCTTTATTGCCAAAGCCAAACATAAAAACCCGAAAGATTCGAGTGAAATTTTCATAGGTAAACTACTTAAACTCTGCAGAAGTGAAATCTCAACCTAACCAGAGCTGGTGGCAAAATTCCCGTTGGCTTGACTGAGGCCAAATTCAGAGCAACATCCACACCTAAGAGTGAGACACAGAGATACTCTCACAAACAGAATAAATATCCTTGCACATTTAGTTCCCCTCCCAAGTTATCTGCAGAGAAGTAACTTCTCTACCAGTTGTTAAATTCACCGCTGTGTAAAAAAGATATACGGACTGTAAAACCTGAGGCCACGTAACCTGGCACTTGTGGGCTCCAAAGGAAACAGAGAATGCCCTTCCCCTTCCCTTCCCCTTCCTGCACTTATTATGCTGTCAAGCCAATTTCTAATTTCATAAAAACCAATAATAATTGCCCCCAACATCAAGCTACAGTGATTTTAAAAATTTTTTTATTTTCTCTTGCCCTCTTCTATTTCTCAAGATACTGGAAAGAAATACTAAGATAATATAGCATGCAAATTAAATTCTACAAAAGCCCAGCCAAAAGGCTGCTTTAAAAAGCAGCGGTATGCAAAGGCGAGGACAGCTCTGTCCTCTCAGCCTCCCCCAGTCTCATGCCGAAAATCTAAACCAAACCCAAATTCTTTTCTTGGCTGTGACTTAAAGGGAAGATTGATTTTCTGTTTTGTCAACCGAAAACAAAAGTTTCCATCTTAGTAATTTCATTATTGCTTCTCCAAACGCACGCAGGTTAACTATCATACAACAAATCTCCTCTAATCACATCAAAAAGTCAAGTGATGGGTTGCAATTGCAAGATACCGACTTGGACGTCCTAAATCTGTTTGCAGTCCAGTATCCAACTTCCAGCTCAATGCAACACACAACATTTATGTCTTTAAAAAAAATTGTAATTTTAGTATTGCCAAAACACACATGCACTTTTACTTTCTCAGGAGAAAATGTGTCTCTTGATTTGTTTCCAATCTGTGTGCTCTTGCCAGCAACTAAAATGCTTGAAGAACCAAAATGAATAATCGTTAAGAGCATCAGCAATTAAAGCTGCACATTTTAATCAATACATCTATTAATACAAAGATATATTTATCTTGGCCAGGAAAAAATGTGCACATTTTCAAAATCCTGAGCATACCTGGCCTGTTAAATTATTTGTTTCACAGACGTAAGGAAATCCAATGTCTATGGCAAATATATTATCAAACACCCTTTAGTCTCTCCTCACTTCCAGTAATTTTTGCGGGGGTGATTTTTTTTTTTTTTATATTCTTTTCCCAACTGCTGGTTCCTAAATCCATTCCTTAACTTTCAATTTTCTTTTGTTTGTGTCATCAGGCTGTGAAACTGGAGGTCACTGCCAAATATAAAGCGCGGCAGGGTGAGATAGGCTCAAAATGTGAGTCATCGTGTATCTGGAGATTTTTATTTTACTCATTTTTTTTCAGCTATCACCAGAGCACATCTCCACTCCCGCGTCCAAGTTCTTTTACACTAAACATCTCAAAATTTGCTAAAAGCAGGTCTCCAGGTAGAGTTACCAAGGTCAGGAGACCCCCAAAGACATTGCTAGAGCCCATTGTCACATGAACGCTATTGAAGGCACCATGCTCAACTGCAGCGGCGAGATGCTGGGATATATTTAAGTACTGTGGCTATTTGATCGGTGAGTAAAAAAGGAATAGAAGAAATTACCCATGAGGTGATAACAGATTAGCTACACGCTGTATACCGTATTCGTTTTCCCCATCTGTTTGTGGCAGTGGGTTTACGTGACAGAGCCTGCCAGAGAGCATCAAGGTGCAGAGCCTGAGATGGAGGGGGGGTCTCCCGGCCAGCCCCATGTGGGATTGTACCAGCCTCCCCTCCCAGGACAGTCAGGGCCACAGAGCATCATATTAGGAGAATCTGAACCCTGGGTGAACAGCTTCATGTCCCGCTTCACGCAAACACAGCTCCCCAGAGCTCGTGTTAGGAGTGTTAACGCCAGCGCCCTCGCCAAGCGCCGCAAACAGACGTGGTGCCTGGGGTATTCCTGTTGCACACAAAGTCTGTTTGTTGGGAAAAATAAAAAGGTAACTGCTAACCACTGTGGGCATCCCAATGAAACATCTGTATTTCCCAACAAAGTGCAAAGATGACTCAGTTCATTATTCAAGCAAACTTTTGAAATCACTAGGCACATCTCCGCCACCCTTGACATTTATTCTACGTCCTGTCAGCAATGGGTACTGCCTCGTCAGCGCGGTGCCATCCAACTTCAAGGGGTGTGGGTGCTTGCATGGGTGCAGTTTTACTCAAGAATTCTACCCCCAGTGCCACCGTTTCCCTTCAGCAACAGATCTGCATGGCAGGGATGCGCTCTGGGTCTGTTACATTCAAGAGGACTCCCAGTATGTTTAAGACTGCAAAAGCACTGGGAGTGAGGAGAGGGGGGGAAATAGGGAAGAAGGAAAAAAAAAAAAAAGACTGGGCAGTCATTTGAATCAGTGAGTGACAGGCTGGGCCAGCTCTCTGTATACATTAATAAATTAGAATTTTAATTGTGTCTCTGACTGCAGGAGCTGCTCCAGTACTTTAATACGCACCAACAATTGGCTATGTTATGGAATCCGCGATGTGGCCTTCACTGTTGACCTCTGCAACACAATTCCCAGTCTGACTACGGAAACTGTTTGGTTTGATCCTTTCAACTTATTTGAATCCTGACAAATAAGCTCACAGCTGAAAGGTCAACACAGTCATATTTCATCCTCTGGAGCTATTCTTAAGACATCTGCACAACAAAGCACTTCTTTTAGTACCTGACACTGGACCTAGCCAGCACAATCTCTCATTAAAAATGTCCCCAGTGGAAGAGTCTATAAAAAGGCATATGGATCAGCTATGGATTTACCAAATAAAATATTTTTGAAAGCATTAATGTAACGCTTTGGATTATGGCGCTCTACGCTGCCAATAAAACGTATATTTGCCCAATGACAAAATGTTTCATACTTTCCAAAAGAATAATAGCTCAGCTATAAAGTGCGAGGTGTTGTCCAGCAGCCCGCACGCGGGGGTGGGAGCCAGGAACTCATGAATCTTAATCCTACCTCTAAACCCAATTCCCTCTGTGATCCTAAGCAAGTCACTTAACCTGCTTCCCTCAGTTTCCCAGTCCAGAACTGGGATAATGCTACTTACTTATCAGACTTTCCTTCTGGGGATGTTTTGGAGATTAGTATTTGCGAAATGCTTTGAAGATGAAATCACTACACGAAGGCTAGAAGTTGTCCACGCTGGGCCAAGGGCTGCAGTTAACAGCTATTCCTTGCTCAGGCAAAACTCCCCTTGAAGTCACCATCAGCTTTATTTAGGTAAGAACCGCAAGATCGAGCCCTCCTGCTTTACCGTCAAGGCCTTTAGTGATGTTGGCTTTATCTCCCATATTCTACTACATATTTAAAGAGTCTAGGATCCGTATTTTTTTTGAGGAAAATAATCCGAGGCACATATAAAAGGCAAGAGAAGCAGCAATGCTGTCAGGGAACTCATGGTGATAGTATATCAAACTAAAAAAAAAATTAGAAAGAGCAAAACAGACATGAGTTTGACAATGTGCTATGACAACAAGCGGGGAAAAAGAAAAAAAACAGTCAAGAATTTGGGGCTACAGAGGCTGAAGCATCAGATAGAGAAGAGCGAGATAAGATAAATGTCCCAGCTACAGGGCTTTGTGCGACTGTAGCTGAACTGCTGTATGTGGTAACTTATTATCAAAAATACAGTGACACGCTGCAATTGCGAAGCGAGGAGTAATAAAAGCAATAACCAGCTGCAAACCAGCAAAGCGGTCAAGGGTCTACAAGTGCTGGTTTACGAAATACATAAAGAACTAGATACATATAATTTGCCAAAACTGGCAAGTACATGTTAATATCTCAGATGTTTGAGGAGTGTGAACACGAGGCGAGGCAAGGGACTGACTCAGTATTTATACAAGCGGTATTACTTGGAGCAAGAGGATGGAATTAAAGTGGAAAGTTCCTGAGCGTGTGCTTTGTTATGTAAAACCATCCGAAGGAAAATAATAGTAGTCCCACCACCACTTGGGATTTCTAACACTAGAACAGAAAAAAAAAAAAATTAAAAAAATAAAAAAGGAAAATGTGATACATGACCTAATGGGTCTTTCTTGTCTTTAACTCCTGTGATTTATCCCCAAGACTAGCAGAACGTACTCCAAAACCGCCTATGTGTACATACATCTTCTGTTTGGGAACGCTGTATTGGTTTTAGCTTTCTGAATTCATAACAGCACAAAGCCCGGTAATATTTAGATTTTATTTCTGAAGATGTCCATAAATCAGCAGACAATAAAAGGGGGGGAAAGCACACTGATGATATGATATCCTAGTATTTCCCAATATCCTTGACACGGCAAATCAACGGTTTGAGTGAACGCAGACTACAAACGGAACGGCAATCAAACAGAAATGTTAATGCAAATCTCCTATGCACACTGACACCGTAACAAAAGCTATTCCATTTTGTCATGATCCAACCCTACAAGATGCTAATAAAAGTACATGCTCGAGATTTGTAAATACGCCGTGGGGGGATTTTCAAGAGCACCTAGCACAGGTCCTCATGCCACTTACATCAGCCACAGCCACGTCTGTGGCCTTTACCAGGAGGCAGTTCCTGAAGATCCCATCCCAACACCCATTAGATGCATTTACTCAGCTTTTACAAGGTCCAGCCCCTCACGGAGGCACACAGGCTCCCCTTACCTGAAGAGCTGGCTGCTTGTCATTCCTCTTCGGAGACTTTAATCCACTAACTTGTTGCTGCTGCTGCTGTTGCTGCTGCTGTTGCTGCTGCTGTTGCAGTAGAAGCTGCCGTGCCACCTGGAGAGCCTGCGGGCAAAGAGGATTGAAAATTGAGTTTACAGCAGACAGGGCGTGGGAGCTACAGCCACAGCACAGGGTCAGGGCACCCCTTGGTCATGGGGCACTGCTCCACTCCCGAACCACCTCCACCAAGGAAAGCAGTGCCTTCTGCCAAAAAAAAAAACCAACCCAAGCCACAATGTGGCTCTTGCACTCAATGGGGTGACATCCCACCGCTGGATTGCCCATTTGGATGAGTGTGAACATGAGGTGAACCCTGAGTAACTGCAGGAATCCCAGCGGTGAGCACCATGCTGCTGTTCCTATCCCCGCCTGGAGCGGCTCGTACCCCTCCTTGCTACCGGGCAGGCTCACATGCCAGAGGCTTTCCTGCTCCTCTTTCTCCACTGGGTCAGGTCTGGTTTACAGAAGAGGGCAGTCGTATATCACTATCTGCTCTCCTGAGCACTGGAGAAAGTCAGGGAAGTTTCTGGAAGGCTACGGTGGGAGGAAGAGGAGAGCCAGCAGCAGGCAGAGCTGTGCCGAGTCCCGGAGGTACGGTGCTACAAGCTGAGGAAGCTGTGAGACGCTGGAGTGAATGCAACCCAAAAGCAGGGATAGCATCTCGCCCCTCCACCCCTAAGTCACTAAGACCAGCAGCAGGGACTGGGATGGGAGCAGGCAGAGCAGTAAAGGGACAGCATGGCTTCATGGATGGAGGGGCAAAGGCCACGATTCCAAAAGCATGAGCAGAGCATCACATGGAGGTGGATTACTGCAAGACTTTGTGCATAGCAAGGGAATAGCGTCCCTGGGCACAACAGCTGGCTGTGCCACGAGGCCCGATCTCCCCATCAGGTGGGGCGAAGCAAGCGAGAGGAGATAAAATGCAGGGGAAAGCAGGACAAGGAGCGAGTCCCTGCCCTGGCTCCCTCCTGCTCCCCCAGCCAGAGGACCACAAGGAAGATGCTGATCCCTGCAAGATGGGCTGTCGCACAGCTGAGGCCCCACTGGTGAGACCCTAGCCCGCTGCTCCCGGAGGATTCACCAGTGCCGGACTCGGGCTTTCTTGGTCTCCTTGGAGACGTTCAGTACATGTGTAGGTGGAAAAGTGGGAAGGCTGAAGACTTCATTAATGTAAAACAAGAAAAATAGTCCCTTTGCAAGATGCCTACACGGAAGGAGGGAAAGAGCCTTCCCCACTCCTACTGTGTATGCTCTCTGAGTGACTTAATTAATACTTATTTAATTAAGGACTCAGATACGCTTCGGGTTTCACTTGCTCCTCCAAGTTGCAAAGTGTTTCATCTCAGCGCAGAACTGCCGGGAAAGGTTTGACACCAAGGATAGCACACTCGGATCCACCGCCCCGCAGTAATACCTTGTTCTTTTACGGCCTAGACCCATCTTTTTGCTTTTGAAGGGACATTGGGCAGCCTAGGAGGCTGAAGAGCCACCTCAGCCAGCAGGCCACAGCACATGGGGAGCAGAGACGTCACCACACTCCAGTCAGAAGCCTCCTTTCTAATGTAGTAACAAGTCTCTACTGGGTCAGAAAAACACTTTTGAAGGGTGGATGCAATTTCCAGCAGAGCTTGTTGGTGATGAAGGCAAAAATCAGATTCTGCATTTCAAACTGGCTGGAGCTTGGTGCATCCGTAGCATCTCCCAAACTGTCCGTGTCCCCACAAGGGGTGCGAGGAGCTGCCCAGCATGGGCACAACACCAGGGCAGGCGAGCATCTGTGCTCCCACATACACAACCATCCTGCCATCGGCTCAGCATCAGGAACCAGGAGACCTTAACAGCCTACCAATTAATGCACTGCAACAAAGGAAACCTTTATGCAGGAAGTGCTAAGTATGGTTAAAAAAAAATGTTATTTTTATTGAATTAGCTTATTTAGCTGCTAAAGCATCTTCAAGGGTGGGCAGAGGTAGCAGAAATAAAACCTACAAGACTTAAGGGGATGGGCAACAAATACTCACCTACTTAACAGGGGTGTTGTATGGCTTATTTAATTAATGAATACTTGTAAAGCACTCTGAGTTGCTCAGACAAGAAGCTCTATACAGTACAAGCGCAACATATTATTATATATTATTAAGACTGGCTCTGCAGAAGAATAATTCCAGGTAAATGTGCAATCAAATGATCATTTTAGTTCCCAGTAATTAGATTCAATAGGCCAAAAAAACACAGAAGCCTTTCTTTAATCATACGCTAAACAATCAGAACATCCCTAACCTTTCAAGCTACAGCCTTTTTGAATAAAACATCATCAACTTATAGATATTATTCCAAAAAGAACCAGTCACCATATGTGTTGTCTTTTTGAAATACAGTTGCTATAGCAGACCCTGCATGCATTTCATGTGATATGATCATATTCTATCCGTTCTGGCAGCTGAGAGGTTGCACAACTAAAATTGGCTGCCAGAAATTTTTGAAGATTCCCAGAACAAGTGGCCTTGCAAGAAATGCCTGCTTTCCACTCGGGCTGGCCACGAAGCTCTGTGCAGCTTGCTGGGGTGGCCACTGCCACCATGAGTCCTTACCAGGGTTGGTCCCACACTGATGAAGAACCCTGCCCTCAGGGCCAGGCTCACAATGACAAGGTTTGGATGGAGCATAGCTAGGGCTCTGTCCCACCTGCACGGCACCCACATCCCCGCACACCCACCCTCACGCAGGGTCTCCACCTGAGGTGACATCTACACCTCTCTGCTCGGTGTCCAACCGGTGCTTGCCCTGGCCCTAAGACCTGGTGGGAGCAGTGATGGTGAGAGGGAGGAACCGTCATGGGGAGGGGGGAAGGGATTAAAAGAGAATGACGCTAACGAATGAGTTTACTGGGGGGAGCATCGGGGATACCAGGAGCCAAGATGGGCAGGAACAGCAATAGGAGAAACAGAGAGGGGCAGGCATGGGTGAGATGGCGGCGAGCTGACAGCTTGGAGGATCACAACTTGAAATGGCGGCTCCCGTGTCTCTTCTCTCAAGATCTCGCTCTTCTGCTTATAAATAACCTACAGCAATGCAAGCTAAGCATCAGATAAGCTTGGGTTTAACATGTGGAAGGTTGTTTACAGCTCAGATCTGGTTCTTACTGAACATCTCCATCAAGTAGTTACCGCGCCCTTGGTGGTATGGTGAGCCCAGGGATCCAAGTCCCTTTTTGCCTTCCTCCCTTGCCCTGCTCCACCCTTCCGCCCTCAGACCTAGCACCATTCCTACCATTTCAAAGTGTCACCTGCACTCCTTACACACAACGGGATGTGGAGAAGAAGGATGGTTAGCTCAGTACAGGAAGCACCAGCCCTCTTTCCTCTCACAAGCAAAACATCTCAAGCTCATTTGGAGTGCCTTCATGAAATTAATTTGCTGATGTCGGCTCAGGCCCAGTGGACACCTGCCCTCATTACATCAGCACATCCCATTTAATCCAAGATGACAAGCATCGCACCTCTACCTCCTGCTCTGGTTCCACGCAGCAACCGCTCTGGTGTGGAGCCCATCACCGGGCGCTGGCGTGGGAGCCCTGCCGAGGCTGCCAATGCTGCTCAGCGCTCCGGCGAGGATAGACAGGGAAATTAATTTGGGAGTGAAGTCAGTCCCACAACCTTCATCAGCACGGAGATTCAGAAGCAGGCCTGTACATTAATAAAGCTTCCTGTGGGAGTAGATGTTGCCTTTGATTTGCATGTGAATTCAATGCTAGTGAGAAGTGCCAGACTGTCAGACATGGAGACCAAAGTCTCTTATCTTTCCAAAAGCTTCTGTAGCAGTTTCCCCACATTTCCTTAATCATCTGCCTTGTCCTCAACTTACTGAACAGGCAGTAGAGAGTAAAGCTGGATTCAGTTCAACTCCTGCTGCTGCCAAGTCCTGAAACAAGGGTGCCAGGACTGTTTACTGCTAGCCAACAGCTCTGCTAACGTGGCCCTCTCCTCATGAGCGGGTGCTCTGACATCTCCAAGCTCTTTTCACACATTCCTCCCCACCGCCACAGTTACATCCCAAATCTCCACCACGTGCTTGTACTTCTGCAAGTGAACAATTGCTGGGGACTGTGATAAACCAGGTCATGAGTTCTCCTTCCTGGGGCCAGCAGGTAGAGATGTCAAGAACTCTCAAAACCATGGAGACAGTTCAGATACCTGGGGCCATGACTGCCATCAACCACGTTACATGCTGCTCATCTGCGCTGCTCAAAGAGCCTGCAAACTCACTCATGGCTGCGTGGAACAACCAGACCCGGATGCCAACCCTGGCCTCCAACAGTTAATCACACAGGATCTGCAACTGTTCTCCTCTCTGCATGGAAACATGAATAGGAAATGCTCCCACCTACTGAAGGAAGAGGAAGTAAAACAGCACCTAGCAAGTGCATCTTCTGAGTGCCATGTGTTTTGGTCATGATCACATGCATTTGAAAGGATGACAGCAGGAAAGGGCTCACTACCAACCAAGTCATCTTGATTCTGCTCTACACCTAAATGCAAGATACAGTAAATGAACTCTGGAGGTATTTTCTTAGCCATCAGGAAATCACCTGGAGATAAGGAGATTTTTCTGGTGTAAAAAAGAGACCAGTAAAAAAGCAGCTGAAATGCTGCGCCTTGAAGACACTGCACAAACTTGGGACGATATTTGGAAGCACGCACTGGGTGACATCTAACCCAGGAAAAATTTTAACAGCACATTCACTGGGAGATCAATCCAACCTGTTTCATTCAAAGACACTACAGAGTAAGTGGGAAGCCCCACTAAAAACCCCTCTTCCTCTGTCGACGAAGCAGCAACGATTTAACATTTCCCAACCGGTTAAGCACTTGGCTGGGGGGAGGAAGCACACATCAGAGATGACCAAGACAATTTTATTGCAAGACAGACAGAACGTGACTTGTTTGCCCAGCTGTTGTTTGCCCAGAACATCCGGCACTGTTATCACCCGAGTTACTGGTGTAATTTGACGTTTTCACGCAAGCGGCTCAAACTTTCAGTTTTACCATCCTCTTTGGGCACGTTCTGCTCCCAGGGTAGAAAGAGAGCCCTGCCTCTGACTTCACATGGCTAGAAACTCCTGATTCGGGAAGGGGGCTGAGGAAGGGAAATACGCTGGAAAAAAAGGGTAGAACTTTAAAAATAGAAATGCTGCTTAAATGCCATAGCCTTGCTTACAGTATTAGTACGTAAGGAAAACAGTAACAGGATCCAGTCCTATTGAGCCTCTTGCTAACTTGTTCCACCGCTACAGCCAGTACAAGGCAGCAGCGACTCTCTGACTGTTTTTCCATCATCAGCCTATTTCTACTGAAGGAAAAGAGCTCAAGCTCCTCCCTTCCCATCTGCTCTAACTGATATTAATATCAATCAGCTATTAATGAAATATGAGGACCTACAGCTATCGTGGGCCTGACTCTGATGCCAGAAGAAGCTTGTTTTCACACCTGAAGTTTAGAAGGCATGGAGGACCGACTCAGGGAACCGCAGGACATATGGAAAGGTAGGTATGTATGTTGGAAGGTGGGGAGATGAGCAACAGACATAAGGATGCAAAAGGAACCAGCATCCCATCTGAATGCCTATTCCCAGGGCAGCTGTGCAGTAATCGTGTGCCCCCGAAATGGAGCGGCACGCACACAGAAGTTGCAAGAAGGGCGCAAAACAAAATCCCATGTGCTTTTACAGATTCCTAAGGATTTCAGGCCTTTCCAGGTGGACAAAGCTGCCCATCGGGAAAGCAAACTTGAGAAAGGAGGAAGGAAGCGTTCCCAGAAACCAGAGATGGTCCCACGGCCATCTGAAGTGTCCAAGCAGTAAATCTGGAAAGTTAGTCCCCAGCCAACATCATAATCTGTCCGTTATTTCAGTTACGGTCATTAAAAAGCAAAACACAACACAACAAGCAGAGAAGAGATGAGACAGGAGATACTTTAACGGCACAAATCTATCCTTGGGAACAAACATAATGCTACCCCAGTCCCCAGCTCCAGAACAGAGACCTTCTATATTGACCTTCAAGCAGTAACAGAGAGCTGGGTCCTCACACCATTAGGATCGATGCTAAGCCCTCCCTGCCATGCCTTAGGCAAAGCAGGGCTCTGCAGCACCATGCATGCAGCTCCCCCTCCAGCCTCAGTTCCCCCAGTTTCATGATGGCTTTAGGCACCGAGGGTCCACCCGGCTGGCAGCTAAAGGGCCTCTCCCAGCAGAGGCATGGCCCACCTCTCAGAAGGGTTTCTTGCTTCCATTTAGTCTCGCAAGGCAAGTACCTTTGTTTCTCCTGGGTGGGACGAGAGGGTATTTAGACTCAGCCAGCAATTTCTCTTCTTTCTCAGCTCCCATCTGTCCTCACACCCTGCTCCACTCCACAGCTGCTCCCAGCAGAGCGGCAAGATGCAGCTCACAAGCTCGGAAGCCCGGATGCACCCAGGCTTCGGAGCTGCTTCATGTCTCTCCCACTCCTGCCTCCTCTATCTCCTCTCCCGCGACACCCTCTTCTCCTGGAGCAGCAGATGTAGAGGAGCGGTGGTAGGAGGCAGACACATTGGAGGGGAGCCCTGCTGCAGCTCTCCTCCGACAGGCTGAGGAGCCGCTCAACGTGTGGAAAACGGCGAGGAGCAGAGCAGTATGCAAAGAGGAGAAAAAAAAAAACCCAGTGCAAAGCGACAGCAGTGGGTAGTGCTGTTCCTCTGGGAGGAACAGAACAGGGGGAGGTGAGAAGAACCAACTAGAGAGAATAGGAAAGGAACCAAAATGAAGAGGAGGAATAAAATGTAGAAGATGCAAAAGAGAGAAGCAGATGTTCTTGTGGTACTTATTCCCTCTGACATTCGTACCCATCTCTTTCATCTTCCTCCAGAACTGGGAAACGAGCTGTTACATGCTCACTCCCCATTCCACCCATCTTGACCCTCTGCGCCACACATCAGAATAAGCCAAGGCCAAGAGCCCCCACACTGCTCCCGTACTGCAGCGGGGAAGCCTGGCAGTAACTACAGGCAGGACACAGGGCTCTGAACGGGACACAGCCAGGTTCCGAGGCTAAACTGCCACCCAGCTTCCTTGCCAGCCCTGCTTTCAAATCACTGCCATCCCATCTCACCCTCTCTTTCCTTGTTTTGGTAAAAGATCTTTCTCCATCCACCCTGTACCCTGCTCAGCAGAGGGATGCTGCGAGCCAGGGGAGATGCTGCCAGCTGCTGGTACCCAGCACCGCCTCGCTCAGCTGCAGCTCCTCTGCAAGGCTGGCTCCATGCGAGGGGCTACCAGCCAGCTCCTCAAAGAGGAGAGCTTCAACAACAATCCTTTACTCAAATAAAACGATCAGCTGGCCCTGCAGGCTTTGCTGAGAGGCAGCAGAGTGATGGAGCCAAGTGACTAATGGGTGATTCCCATGCTGAAAAAAGAGAAGGGACCTGGAGGTCCACATGCACAAACCCCGGCTCACATCCTGTCCCTGATGTGGCAGGGGCAGCCTTGGAGCAAGGGAGCTGGCAATGTGCCTCATGCTGAAGCATCTCCTAGAATAGTTCAGTCAGAAGGAACGAAGATGAGTCTTTCTTTTTCTTCCAGCAGGCTGTTTCTTTCCTCTGGAATAGATCCTGGCTATCAGTTGAGGAGATCCCCTCCAGAAAAACGCACTGGAAACAGAAACCCTTTCTTCCACATGCAGAGGATAGAGGAGCCGCCCGTGCCCCAGCACTGCTGCGCATCATCCCTGTGGGTGCTGAGGTTAATTCTGCTGGTGGAGGTCCCTGCCTGCTGCCCCAGCAGGGACCCTGCCCCACACAGGGGGACAATGGGAATTTGCCTCCAAAACACCCCATTTTCATTTCTTACTTTATTCAAGCATCCCAAGAACTCTGGAGAAAAGGTGGGCGAGGTATTTTCTTCACCTACCCAGAGACACAAGCAGGATGGAGGGGGCAGGGCAGCAAGAGACAGCAGGGTAAGAGGTCCCCAAAAACCTGTGAACTCCAAAACCAGCCACAACAGTGACAACAGCTACAAAAAAATCCCGTTCTTGAGGCACAAACTAAATCCTCAGGCGGTTACATTGTAAAAACACCTTCTGTCTCCTCCTTTAAAGAGTCACAGTCAAGACTCATCAAAGCCATTTAAAAAGCATCTGGCAAAAAGTTCCCAAACATTAAAAATGGGTCTCTTTATTTTGGCATGTCAAGATTCACAGCATGTAGCGGTCTGTACCAGCAAGAAAGGAGGGATGGGCCAACACATCCTGGTAAAATGAGAAAGGATACAAATCTTGGCTCCCCATGCAAAGTGAACCAGAACTGAACTATGTCTGAGTGATGAAAAAAAATCTTATGGGATTTCCAGCTCGTTTCTGTAGGCTCGAGATCAGATCCTGAACTACTGTGTTTACCCAAAAGTGAACCAGACCTTTGAATATTTGGAGGGCTGTTCACTGCTGAGCTGCATTTTTCTTGGATGTCAAAAGCAGGGGAAGTTCTCGTATTTTTTAATAGAGAAGAGGGGCAAGTTGGGGGGGGGCAAGGGGGTAGGGGAGAAGGAAGAGCGCCTTTTTGTTGCTACAACATAAATAGTATATTGCACACAGCTGCCTGCACGCTTCCCTGTGTGGTCAACAAAACAGAGAACATATTTTAAGCTTGTTTTCCAAAACACCACAGGACAAACTTGCACTTAGAGCCCACAAACTAAAGCCCCCTGCCATGGGCATCTCACCACACACCCACGGGCACTCACTGCTGGTGGATGAAGGAAGGAAACAAAATGTCAGGACAGCCCAAAATCTGGGAGACTAAAGTCACAAATCACATCTCTGCCCTTCAAGCCTATGGCACGAGCTCACTTAGAACAGATCCCAAAAACTGTTAACTTTAAAAGGTCCCGGTGAAGCAATAACCAGGCGAGGTTCAGATGGAGGCGACAAAACCGATTAGAGGCCTCGGCACATATGAGGGGAGAGTGATAAGGGTGGGAGTGTTTAGTTTAGGGAGGGATGAGTAAGAGGGGAGATGATAAAAATACACAAATTGTGACTCGGCCTGAGGAGGTACATCTGGAGCTATGTGCCGTTTCTCGTAACACAAGGGGAAGGGGACAGTGAATGAAGTCAGGAAGCAACAACCACCACCAGAAAAATTACAGCAGATAAAGGGATTTTTTTTTTTTTCTTTCTTAATACACAACTCATAACGGCTCACTCTGCCACAAGAGATCACCAGCAGCAAGACCTGTGATCACTGGAGGCCAGGAGGAACCTTCCCCTGATGGACAGGTCCTCTCACTGTGCTCCACAGGGTTCTGCCCGAGGATGGTGGTCAGGGCTGGACACATCCTGTCTGATGGATGCTCCTGTCCCTCTGCCTTCTTGGGGACCCCCATCCTGCACTGCCAACCCCAAGCCCTGCTCCCCAGGCCATTCCAGACCCCTAGACCCCCAGGGAGCCGCTGGGCATAGGGTGTCTGCCCTCACCCCCTGGCCCAGCCCTGGCACACGTCACCTGGCCCCAAGCCACTCATTTCCTCTTTCATCGCGTCACATTTGAGTTTCAGGTCCTTATTTCACCAGCCCTTCCTCTCCCTGATATTTCGACTGCCATTTTTTCCTCCTTTAAAACAAAACCCACAGCTTCAGTCCCTGCCACCCATTTGGGCACTCCACTGAGTGCTGACCCCCCACAAGCTGGTAGGCAAAGCATCCTCCTCATCCTCCTCCTCCCTGGACCCAGCAGCAGCGCGCCTACTTGAATGCAACATCACCACGTCAGGCAAATTTCCCTGTTTTTTGATCTGAAGCCATTCTGTAGAGGGAACCAACGTCCCTGAGGAGGAGGACGACCCTCCTGCCGATACGGCACCTGCGGGGCAGCGGCAGTCAGGCGCTATTACGGACCACGGAGCTCATCAACGCGCTGGAACTGACATGCGATTCAGGGAGACAAAGAGAGATTTTGAAAGCAAGTCAGTCTATTAAATTTATACCTACCTGCACAATGTGAAACAAACCACATCTCGGTTTCCTTTCATGTGCATGACAGTCTTAACTTGTTTCTTTTAATCCCATAAAAGCAGCTAAAGCATGCAACATGCTTCCCAGAGATGAGGCAAACCTGTATTTTACTTCCTGACAGTGATTTAGTTTATAGGTTTGGGGGAGTTTTTTGTTTGTTTTGGGTGTTGGGTGTTTTTTTTTTCCCAGGGAAGATAATGAGCATTGTCCGAAGCTGGTACTACCACGAAATACTATGTGCTACCCTCTAGACACCTGGCATTTAAAAAAGAATCACATAAATTTACACCACCTATAACGGACCAAAATACAGCTGCATGGACAGCAAAAACACCCCAGCAGCACTCTCCAAGGTTTCCTTCAGAAGCCAGCACCCTCCTAACACATTCAAAGTGTCTCTGGTTCAGTCCATCAATTGTTACCCAGGTAGGACTGGGGAGAGAACCTGGGATGTGCCGAGGCAGAAATGACCACGTAATAAATCCAGCAGATCCAAAGGGGTGAAGCAGTAATCCATGGAAGCGCTCCACATGAGAAGGGGTGGGGGGCTTAAGTGCCTTTAATTCCCAGCTGCAAACCCAGTAAGCTGCCAGAAGGCGGAGACCACCGAACACAAGGGGTTAATGGCCTTGCTAAAGAAAATGACACACATAATTTCCTTTTATCATAAAACAATACGTTTATTATTTTCTGTATATCTGTTAAAGGGCACGGCCTTCTGAGTGGAAAACAAAACACAGCCCGGTCACATGTTTATTTGCTTCAGCTACTCCCTTTCCCTTCTGATAAATAATCAAACATGCCATCCAGAAAAAACAAAACCAGTGAGCTGGGAAATTTGATGGTCATCAAATAGACTAAGATACCAAGAAAAGCAGCCCACTGTTCCCACAGTGAGTTTTCTGCCCCACACCTACACTAACATCTGAGTAAATAACTTCAGTCACTCTTTCCATTTTCCCCATGCAATTACTCCTACTGTTAAACAAATTGTCCTTAAGGCAGTTGCAAACACCATTTTTTTTTCTCTTCCCCTGCAAAGTAGAACAACTTCTGAACATTAAAAAGCTAGACTAGCAATATATTTTAAAAATATGTTTGTTGTACTTGCGGTTTGGCTTGAACACACAGCTTGATTTCTCCTCTCTCTCTCTCACTCTCTTTTCTAGGAAGATGGGGGTTTAGAGTTTAAAATTTTAAAGTGTATTTGGATCTTGGAGAGGCAGGAAAAGCCTCGAGGAGGATGGGTTTTCTCCATGGGGCAGCCAGCATATTTTCCATTTTCTCTTATGTTTCACACTGTCTGAGCACCACGAACACTTACCAAAAAAGAGAAAGAAAAGTTACCTGCTATTTTCGGCGGGACTTTTGAGGAGGGGAGGGGGAAGCAAACCAACTGAGAAATATTAAGTAGGGTTTTTTTAAAGTCACTTGAACAGAGAGGGAAGCATCCAGCATACATGTCGCAACACGGATTACCCAGAGGATCTACACTATCTTCCAACAACCCCTGAAGACCATTCATACAACAACCATTAATACCGAAAAACTGCGGAGAAAATCCCTCACGTGAGAAGTTAACAACCATTACCCGGCGTGAGCACGCTTTCCCTTTCCTTTTGTAGTACCACAGGTCTAAACAATAGTAATATGAATGAGATAATAGCCATGCTTGTCTCAGCAGCCTGATTTTTATTAGCATGAAATTGGTACAAATATTAGCGAGGCTGGTTCGTGAGCGGTGCCAGAGCCACAATGCAAAATAAAAACCCCACAAAACAAAAAGCAACTCGGTGGGTTCACATCTCCTCTACACCTCTCTTACACCTCTCTCTTTTGCTGCCCGGAACAGTAGCCACGTTTCCTTCTTTTTATGGAAGGGAGGGTGTTACTTTTGGGGTGTGTGGGGGGTTGCCACTTGTGGAAGTACAAGAAGAAGAGAAGCCACAGCACCCCGGCGAGCAGTGGGGACGGTGACACTGGTCTGCTCCCACCCCAGAGGGACATCACAAAGCGACAAGCACCCCGAAAGAGGACTTGGTCCTTGCCACAGCTCTCCGAAGCCATGCCAAAAAAACCCACCCTCATCATCAACACCACAAACAACCTGAACTGGCTTCTTTTACTTTGAAACCTAAAGCAATTCCCCTCTCCCGCGCTGCCAAGCTGCCCGCGCAAGGCAGCGAGTGAAAAGTTCAGCCTCGCCTGCGCGCTCCTTCTCTCCCAGCGCTCACAGAGAAGGGGAAAAAAAACCCAATAATGAAGAGTTTAACAGGGTAAGCTCTTACTGTCTGCCTTTAGATTTCCGTCTTCGCGCTGGAGATGTGTTTCTGGCTGTTTCTGTGAAGCGGGGGCTGAAGAATGGTAAAAAGATGTTTGAATAAACAGGAAGTGCCGTGCAGCCGGAGCGCAGGCTGGAGGGAGACGGCGCTGGAGCACTGCCCTTCGCCAGCAGCCACCGGGTCTCTGCCTCCACAGTAGCAACCTCTGCTTTTGCTAAATGACAAAGAAACCGCAAAGCATTCCCCTTCCCTAATTCTTTCTCCTGGTCAAGTGGCGAGAGCGGCCGGAGCTCGCAGGTAATCGCAAAGTTGGGGTTCAAAGCTACACCGGGAGCAGAAAACACAATCGAACGACCCTGTGTTATTAAATTGCTTGTGTGCACACCCCCATCTGTAAGGAGAAACATGCAGAACTAATTACGCCCTCAACTAGACCAAACAGCAGCTAGAAGCACACCTCGCTTCTGCATCTAGGCAAATTCGCGTTTGCACAGAAGTTCAGCCAAGCCTGACTTGCCTACCCCCTGACAGTGCTGTAACTTGCTCTGAAACCCGGCTCAGGAGGCTGGCTGGGCTTTGGAGTGATCCCCTCTAACTGCATGAACTGAAATATAAACAACCACCCCGAAAAATGCAACTTGTCTGGGGCACAGGACTCGCATCCAGCATCTCGGGAAGCATGCCGTTACCAGCCAGGCAGATGCTCTGCCTTCGTCGTCGTCGTCTCCTTCCCCTCCCTAAAACAAGCCACCTATTTAACTCGAGATGACTAACTAACCGTCTCCCCACCCAATTATCGAAGCCCTGTCTTCTGTCATATCGGTGACATGACACAGATATTGTCAAGAAAAAGTAAAGTGGGGCTGGCACTCGAAGGCAGCTCGTGAAGAGATGAGCAGCCGAACAGCCATATTCAATAAAAAAGAGGAACAGGATTCCTTTAGAAAATGTATTGCTGTTGTGGCAACGTGCTGCCGCCGCTGAAGGGACTGATTTGTTATTTAGCATGTAGTCTTGGACTGTCTGTCATTCCGGGTGCTAATGCTCTGCTAAAATAACTCATTGGGAGCTGTCAGTGGGATGTTTACATAGGCCCCCAATCTTTTCTTCATACAAGGAAATTTTTTACTGGAATTCATCTTCTTTTGATCTCACATTCAAAGCAACAGCAGCTTGATAGACATGCAAGTCTGAAAGCAAATCCAGACGCTGAAGATAAACCGCCAGAGTATGACAGGCAGGAGCATCTAAAGCTTATAAAAATGAAGAGAACAGCATGTCGTCTGAGTATTACAATAGCAGAAATCAAGAGACATATTAGGTGGAACTGATCAGCCACAAAAACAGTTCAAAAGGCAGATCATAGAAGACTAAGCTAGGAAAAAAAAAAAAAATTGGAAAGATGTGCTTTGCAGAGGCATCACCTCCTTTCTGAGTACCACGGTGTTTCCACTCCAGCACGTAAACTTCAGGGGGAAAAGAAAAGCCAAGAAAAAAAAAAGAGGAGGGCTTGTGCCATCTCCACTAACTCAGCAGTTCTCACCTTCACCTCACCAATTAATTTGCTGTGTGCACGTTTCAATTACGTGCTATTCAAAGTGATATAAAAATAGGACGTCGGGCCACTTGCGTCTAAAGCCCAGCCCTCCAAAACTCCACAGGGATGGGGAAGGATGGGGAATCTGTGTCTCTTGGGGAAGAGACCGGGAAACCACCATGTCCCCCTCGCCAAGGCACAAGAGGAGCCCTTACCTCATCCCCTGCCACCATTTTAGCCCATACATCTTTCAAGGGGCTGAGTGTCTGAATGCTCATGAGCTCTGCCTCTCCCATCAGTGCAGAAATGTTAGTCCAGAAGATAATTTTATTTAAATTGCATTACGTGTGCCATGGAGTCCACAGCTACGTACCAAAGATGACGCTTGCCGGGAAACAATTGCTGAAACTTTCTCTAGAAACCCATACATTTTTAATTTTTCTTCCCCAAATAAGCTTCTTATTCTAATTGAAGTCAGCAAATATAATGAAAAAGTAATTCTCAAACAATTTTGTACTTAGAGCTGTTTGTTAACAAACACTGAACGAGCAGCAGTGCTGGGTTAAAGGGCAGCAGGATTCCACATTATAATTTAGCCTGCGGTTATTTCTGATTAAGAACACCCTCCAGGACAGCAAAGCAAGATCTTCTTTTGCAGCAGGCACAGCTTTTAAAATTAGCCTCTTCTCCATAATAAAACCAACAGGAAAACTGTGGATTTAAAACTGTATTAACCAATTTGAAGCGGTGCAATCAGCTCATGTCTTGCTTTCTGCAAAACACCGTTCGTTCCCTGCCTTAGTCAAGTTACAAATGTAAAAATGCTTCCTGGATTCTGAAACTGTTGTAAGAAAGTCACCTTCTGTCATGCTTATGTAGCTATCTAATGTGCTAAAGGCTGATTATTTATCTTTAAACTGTACTAGTTTAATCTTTTAAGGTCACCACTAATCTGCTCCAACCTTTTAAAAAATAGCAGCTTTCAAGACTTACTGCTGGAATCACTAAACTCGATGCTGAATGTCATTGTAACTGATACATTAGCCAGAATGAGCCAGGTTTTACAATGTAAACACCAAATATAAATCCCCACCTAAATGAGAAGAAAAATATGATCTCCACGCCAGGAGAAATGTCAGGAAATGAGACCAATGCCGTATTATTTCACACGGACATCGTTCCAAATCGGGTTGCCACCTCTCTTCACCACCCCCTCCCACCTTCCCAATGCAGAACAGGCAAAACTTGGGCTATAATTTAAAGGATCATTAGGTGCTTTTTCCCTTTATCTTCTCCCTTCTCACAGCAGCAGCTCACCGTGCCCGCTGCAAAGCCTCTCCACCACATTTGGAAGCCCAAGACCCCCTCCTCACAGGTTATTTGTGTGCCTGTGCCGCACAGGCGGCCCTTCTTTTTCCTTTTCCCCTAGACTTCTTCTGGACTTGAATGTCACAGTAGACCTTGAATGTGAAATGGCTTCAAGCTAATTGCTTTAATTGCTTGAAGATGTGCAGGCAGGTGAAACCCGATCCCCCTGGCCATTGTAGAGACCAGGAACAACACAGGAATGTTTACATAGTGGTTTGAGTTTAATAGACAGTAGAGCTGAGTTTCAGACAGCTAGCAAAAACACAGCTAATAGGTGACCTCTTAATGTAGTCCTCCTTTTTAAAAACAAAATACAATTTCATTTTATACAAGGCAATGTCCCTAAATGCCAAGGTTATCTGCTTGACTTTTTGAGTGAGCACGCACCGCGTTGCACCTGACATTTATACCAGAAACTCTATCCTGAATGCATTTCCCTCTACCTTAAAACAAAAAGCACTTTGTGTGTCAGTCACCTTACAAACAGATTAGAGCTGGATGGGGTTTCCTAGCAGAGTGCAGTCATTTTCATCTGAAATCTGGTGTTTTCTCAACGCTGCCATACTCCTTTTGCCCCCCCTCTCCCCAAAACACGTGGCAGGGGATATAACCTGGAACACCTTCCCTGCTGCATCCCTGCAGCCCCTCGGCTGGGTGCTCACATCTTCCCAGTGGGGACACACACAAGCCCTTGGGGGGCTCTTCTGGAAAGGCAAAGTATGACATTTAACGACTTTTACTACTTTGCCAGAGCTTCAGGTCCATTCCTACACGCTGTGAAGATACAGACCAGTGGCAGCGTGCTTTTTCAAAGGGGCAGCCTGGTTTCATGCATGGCCCAAATCAGGCAGCTCTTCCCTGGGCAAAATTCCTCCCGACTGAGAACTGCAGCATTTGGGGTCACTGAGAATCGGGTTTGCTTTCCAAGAATCATGAGCTAACTAAAGCACGCTTGAAACTGGCCAAAGGCCGGCGAGCAGGTACAGCACAAGTGTGGAAAACAAAGCAGAAAGAGTGATTTTGGCAGCAGCAGTAGCATGAAGGTATTGACTGTAAGTCTAGTCCAAAAAACAAACACAGAAAACAGGTAATGCCTAAATACCCTCTTCTCCTGGCACAGGCGCTTCAGGGTTTGTCATCAATCTTAAAAACAGTTAAAATCGCTTTGCATTGGGTGAATCTGAGCAGGGAAATGACAAAGAGGACTAAATAAATTGGCATTTTGTTGTAGGAAGGCAAACTGAGGAGCAAGACTGGGAAAAGCACCAGCACACAGAGGAGGGGAGGCCAAACCAGCGAGCATTTGGTACCAACAGGGAAGGAAAACAACCCCCAACCCCACAACACTGCCAGTAAAGGGTATTTCCAGTCCGATCTTTGCAATTCTGATCAGAAAGTTTCTCATTCTCTGGTACCTCATGCTGAAACTATCCCACCCTGGGCAGAAGCAAACAGGAGGAGGAGGAGGAAGGCTGCTCCAGCCACTTCTGGATGCAACCGTGGTTCGCAGGAAGACAATAGACTCTGGTTGCTTTGCTCTTCCTTGCCTGTTATTCCCAATCCTCAGAAGCAAATGAGTAACTGATCTTAAATAATACAGAACAAAGGGAACAATAGGAGCTAGAAAGCAAGCCAGGATACTTGGGAACATGCCTCTTTCTGTTGAGAGACAACGCATGCACCAAGTTGCTGCCCTGTTGTGCCCCC
>VZTU01005812.1:218512-255797 GCA_013400835.1 Zapornia atra | reverse complement strand
CCAAGTTGCTGCCCTTTTGTGCCCCCCCCCCCCAACACCTCCAAGAAGCTCAAATTCCACCAACTGTGAGGTTTTAATAGATTTTTTTCCCCCCAGTAAACCCCTCAAAAAGAGAATTTAAAAAAAAAAATTCAGAATAAAAATAAAATAGTGTCAATTTAAAGATTTAGTATAAACTAGTTCAAGCCTGTGGGAGGAACGCTAAGTGGAAAAAGTAAACACCAATAAAACAAATAGTTCCCCCCAAGTAGTTCCCCCCGAAGCGGAGCAGGCAGCCGGTGCCTGGTACCGCCGTCCGCCCCGCGCCTGGGGGAGGTCAGCCCAGCTATGCTCGACTGACAGGTTCAGTTTACAGCAGGCCAGCACTTTGTTTGGATATACTGGCCTTGCTCACCGCCAGCTTAACAACAGATGGCTAGAAAACTTTCATTATGTTGCAGAGGGCTGAACTGCAAACAATCGGGGAAAACTGTGAAAAGTTTAACTCTCTGCAAACCGAGCAGGGAAGCGCTCGCCTGGCCCAGCCCGCTTCCCGCCTCCCACCATGGGCATGTGTGTCTTTAAATTAATTAGAGCGGGATGGGATGATTAATCATACCTGTGGACTGTCCTGGGGATGCTTGGGGGGGAAAAAAAAAAAAGGAAAAAAAAAAGAAAAAGAATATGTGATTCGACAAGGTCATTTCAATAAAAGTGGCATTCCAGAAGAAAATGGACTTTGACGGATTGCAAAGCTGATTTTAAACCTTTCCCCGAGCCCGTGGATTCAGGAAACTCATAGAAAGTTTCCACAATAATCCCCGGATTGGGGTTTCTCAGGAGCTTTCTGAGGGGTGTTTCTCAATCTCCAGAAGCAGAGCCTCCGTCCCTCCAACTCCCACTTCAAACTTCTGCACCTGACACCACAAGGCGGCCGCCGAATAATCATCTAACACGCAGATCTGAATATGATTTATCCAAATCTGTGTATAATTTAAATATTCATTAAACTGATTCGATTCATAGGCACCCTAATATCTTTTAACGCTCTAAGGCAGGTTATAAATGCACCTTCCGAGCTTTAATTCAATTGACAATCTTATATACTTCTCATCACTGGAAACACATTATTTTATATTATTCAAGAAATGAACGAATCTGTTTTCCACAAATGTATTTTAAAAGCGACTCTTTCCTGTTATTGAAAGAAAATTGTGTTTATTACTCCTTTAGCATAGTGTAAACTCATAAACGTCAACAGAGAGTACAAGGAAAACTGTCAACTAAATATTGTTTCCTTCATGAGCTGCTCTTCCAAGTCAATTACGCCTTTCAACTTCTGGGGCATTGTATGATAAACTGGCAGTAAAAATCATTCACATTAATATACCATGGTGCCTTGCCTGCAAAAGGTAATTAAAGAAGTAAATGACTCATAAGAATAGACATATTAGCTGCAAAATGAAAGGCAACTGAGCTGCCACATGAAAATATGTACCATTAAGATACTGCATTTTCATATTCCTGTAATCAGCTTCAGTAGACTAATGCTTATTTAATCCAGTTCTCTGCTAAGTCCATCAACAACTGTTTTTTGCTGTTTTCTCCTTGACTGAACATTATGTGTGCAGGTTTGGAATAAATACCGCAATAAGATTTTTGCATAGTCAATTGAAGAACAGGGGTTTTATCTTTTACAAACTATTTTTCTTTCCCACCAAGAGGAATACAGCAGAGAAGGGTAGCAGGAAAAACCCCATTTCCTGGGGTTCTTTCGGTGCTGAAAGGCTTTGAGTGAAATCCATACCCTGTTTCTGGCAGTCACCATTTTGATTTGTGAAACTATTAGCAGGAGAAACAAGCCTAATGACTCCCACTTCCAACTTTCCTATTCTTCATGTAGGAAAGGCTTTGTCTTGTTGACATGGCTTTCCATCGGGGCTGGAAAACGAGAGTGCTCTGATCCTCCATTGATGCAAGTTGGGCAGGGACATGAGCACTGACTTCTGGAAAGCTTCCAAGAACAAAAGACCCCAACTCCAAAAGCCACACCGGCGCCATTCCAGCATCCCACCAAGCTCAGTGCCAACATGTTCCTGATTTTTTGGGAAGGGGACTTTGCCAGAAGCATGTCCTGCCTTTGAGCAATGCATGGGGCACACCTCAGACCACCCCTGCTCTGCGGCCCTCATGCAGACCCAAGCGTTTGGGGAAAGGGTGCGGGGTTTGACTTCCAGAGCTGCATCCTCCTCACCCTGAGGGGACGGCAGGGAGATGGCAAAAGTCAGAGAACAAAGTCCACTTGCCTCCATCCTCCAAAATAACACCCTGCAAACTACTCAAACATTTATAACTCATCCTGTTTGCAAGCAGTAATTAAAATATTATTTTCATCACAGCAGCTCTGTGAGGCCAAGATCCAAAGGGCTTCTGACTGCACAGTTCCCACAATTATTTCATTTCCCAAAGTACAGGGTGGAGTTACCTCTGGGGTCCCAGCTCCCACCAGTGCCGCTGCTGACAAGCGCTGACTTTTCTAAATGGCTGCATGTGTACCATCCATCTCTTATTTATTGGGCCTAACAGAGGCTTTATCCTTGCAAAAAGAGGTTGTCCAAGAAAAAAAAAAAATCTAGAGCCTGCATTATATGTTGCTTATTTATCACTATCAGTAAGAAATGGCAGAAGACTTAAAATGCAGGATCAATCATTATTTAAACTGTATTATTGCTTCTCCATTTGAGCAGACATCACTTTGTACCCACAATTAATGAGCTCTAGTCCTTTTTCTAATTAAGGAACAAAGGTTCTTGTGTGCAGAGTATATAGAGTGACACTGTCTAGAGAACACACGTTTAAATAGAAGAGAATCCTTCTAATTACCTTAAAATGGGATTTTTCATATCCAGGAACATAATGGCATCAAGAAATGAGAACATATCCAAGAGCATTTACAAATAAGTCATTACAAAACACTGTTAAAAGGTAGTAACACGTCCCTAAAAATAACAGGGCCTTACAGAGACTAGTGCCTAACGCTCCTGTATTTATGCAATTAACCTCTGAGCTCCAATACAGGGACAACAGAATACAGGAATTATTTTACACATGTGTATCCTCAGAGACAAGTCCAAACGGGGCAAGGAGTCGGCCGGTAGAGCACAAAATACTTTGGGCTCACACAGATTAGGATCCCAACACATAATTAAGCAAGTCAGGAAGGTAACCTCACTTTATCCAGTAATTAGGGCTGATAGAAATAGGATACTGTCTCTTAAAAGTGTTACAAATATACCGCACTACTAAATAACCTGCGCTGCTGGGAAAGTATACTTGCTATCAAGGGCAAAGCTGCTATACACTGAGGTAACAGTAAATGACAGACTGTTGTTCAAGTCCATTAGCTGCTATGTGATAGGAGCACATTCACTAGCACACGACCTGTGAAAAATCTTAGATCTCTTTAAATCTTTGAATTGGATTGCTGCATTAATTCTTAAGAACTGCAATCCTTCAACCAAGTCAAATTACCCTCATTAACAGGGGAAAAACTGCCTCTGCAATAAGTTTAAAAAAAAAAGATATTTATTACCTATAATCACTTTCACGTACTTCACCTGGAAGTGTGACAAACTGGGACAACAACTTGAGAGGCTGGCACCAGTTCAGCTGTTGGTGGGGATGGGATGGAGGGGACGCGTGCGCCCTGCACGCCCGGCTGTCGGTGCACGGGGTACGCACGCTCCTGCGATGACATTCGGCGTAAATAAAGGCACTTCTTGGGGAGGGGAGGGCAGGAAAAAAAGAGCCCTCAATGAACGTTCTAAGAAAAGAAAAATCACTAAGAATAAGCACAGGCACTGAAGCGATCTGTGTGTGCGCCACTGAAATAACCGCAAAAGAGGAGGGGAAATTCTTCAGTTATTCAAGGCTTGATTAGAACACTACTTCGTAATTAGGCATGTTACAAGTATTGTCATCAACCAGAAAATTCATGTACTAGCTAAAAGGTCTCAGAAGCTGGCTCGAGCCTTCTATTCATTAACAACATCTGCTATTAATGTTTAACCCTCATAAACATGCACCAGAAAAAAAAAAAAAAGTTCAGCATTCAACAAAGATTAAAAATAAATATTTTGTTGTTCTATTTTATCCGCAGGGCTGCGAATATCAAGAATCACTGAAATGGCCACAGAGATAACAGACAAATATTTGGTCTTTGTTGGGAAAAAAGCTCTCTGTCTCTCTCTCTCCAGTCGCTGCCTCTCTGCACTTCAGATGTTATAGCATCCGAGCCAGGCCAGCGCAGCACAATAAACAGCAGCGCAGACACACACGTATACGTACACCTATATGATGGTATGAATCATTTATTTTAAAGGTGAAACTCCCTGGAACAATTTTTTTTTTTCAGGCTGACTGTTTCAAAGGACCCTCTGCCTAAATTTTTTTCTAATTTAAAAGGGAGCGTTCGTGGGGACAAGAAGATTCTCTGTGAAATGAATGGGGAGCTGAGCGAGTCCAGGATCCAGAAATGAGAAACAGAGCGTTTCATCTTCGTTTTACTGCACCGAGTCCAGATGAGAGAGCCCCGCTCATACAGTCAGATCCTAACGGGCAGATCTTTGGAAGAGCCTTTGGAAAGACTCATTTCCACCACCGTGGTTTTAATGTAAGCGTAGCAATCTGCTTGTGCAGGCTCATTTACAGCGCGGAGACAGAGCTAAGTGGTGAGCTAATGCGACCCTCTAATGACTCCTGGGAACACATCAGGACATCCTGCATCCCTGTCCCTCTTCCCGCAGATAGGTGCTGGTGGCACCGATGCTCTTGCCTGTCCCACCTTGGCTCTCACGGGGCTGCGGGGTCCCTCAGCTCCCAGCCTTTCCCTGTGCCCACCCCACCCCACCACCATCCCTGGGCAAGCTGACACCCAAGTCTCCACAGAGTCCACAGCACCAGCGTCAGGCAGGCGAAGATCCCAGCCCGCCCTCATCCCATCGTAATCTTTTTCATTCGCGGCAACGCCAAAATACAACCCAAGCCACAAAAGTAATGAAAAATACAGCTCTTTTTGTCTTCAAACATGACATTCATGGCGGATTCACTGTCTGCATGTTGCAGCACGCTCTATTCTTAGCACCGTGCCTTTTAAAGTTAGGCCCATTATTTTCTACGGTGTATCAAGATCAGTATGTATAACATATGCCATATTGTTGACACTTCCCTGGATGTACTGCATGCCATATGCCTAAAGCACTAAAAGGGGTGATGAACAGAGTGGCAATACTGAAAGGAGAACAAGATACACTGAGCATGTTGAATGAATTCGGTTATATAATTCAGCCAATAAGGGTTTCCATACATTTAACAATCTCCTTTCCCCCCTCTCTTTCTTTTCCCCCCCTCCCTTGTATAAAAATGAATTTAACAACTTTCTGCTGTGAAAAGTTAACACGCTGGACACGTATTCAAAGCAAACATTTAATCACAGTGGGCCCGCCAGGTCTAAAAAGTATACATGTAAAGATAGATCATATATAATCACACCAATAAAACAAACAAAAAAGGACGATTCATACATTTTAGCAATAAACTAAAAAAATAAAACATACAGTTCTGCTCCTGCTTCCACTTGTCCTTTATTTTACCCTTCATAAATCTACACCCCAAGTCCAATTCCTAGAACTAGGGGAGATGTCATCCTGCCCACCTTTGAAGGTTTATTTACTAGTTTCCTCGCTAAGAATTATTATTTGAAGAACCCAGGAACTAATGCTCTCTTACACTACAGTATTTTTGTCCAAATCTTCTGGAACAGATTATAAAACTGAAATGTAAGAAGGAACACAGCCGAGCTATATTTATAACAAGAACGCTGCTCTTTCAGCATCTGATCCATACACATGTGTATCCTCATTTCTGTGCCATTCCTCCGCACACTCTAATGGGTACACTAGCTGCATCTTCGTCATTAAAAAAGAAATAAAAAAGGGAAGAAAAAAAGGAACTGACTCATCAGTGAGAACAGTTTTGACAGGACTTGCACGCAGAGCCCTGGCTGAGAGGTTCAGGCGATTTGGTTCACCACTTGCGAGCGGGTACAAATGACGTACCCCAAATGAACTGCCGGGAAATACAAAGGTGCAAACTCCCGGTACGGGATGGTTGTACAGGCAAACAGAGGGCTAGCCTCCAAGTTTAGTCCTTGGAGTAATGTCCTAAAGATTGAGGATGTCTGGGAAGTGGGTATCACTACAGAAAACGCCTACCAAGTTTCCATGGCTGAGGCACCATAAAGGCCCCTGGGGAAAAAAAAGGACAAGCGCTGCGGAAACGCCCAGGGCACTTCCAAGGGGAGCATCCTGCCCGGCACCGAGCACAGGGGGATGCGTGGGGAAGCACACTGCTCTCCCGGTGTACAGGGAGCACAGCTGTTCCTCACGGGGATGCTGCTAACGCTCAGGAGCTAATGATGCCACGCAACGCTGAGGCTGCCCCGTCCTCTGTCGTTCGTGCCACCATACACCCACAGGCAATGGATCAAAGGGGCTATGAGAAGATAAGGAGAATCCATTTTAATTTCAAAACATGAAAATTCTCACGCAGGAGATGACTAAAGAAGACCAGTTCTGTGCTGTTTCAGTAGCACGTTGAAAAGAAACGTCGCATTTTAGATGTACAGGCACCTACCTATTTATTTGAGTAAGCAACATCATTAGCAGCATTAAACAGCAGAAGAGGAACATGGGACTTGTGTTCAAGGGGAAGGCAGAATCCTCTCCGTGAAAAACATCAAAGAAAAAGAACACATGCGGATGTTTAAAAACAGTCCTATGTGTAACATCAAGACTTAAAAAAACTGCAAACCAACAAACCTCCCCCTTGCTTCACGACTTTTTCCTTAGAAACAAGCCCACCACTTACTGCTGACCAGGAATTAGTTGGCACTGCCAGTCTAAAGCACTGGCTGAACACTGCGCCAGTGAGTACTCCGAGCAAAATCCACATACCCAAATTGCACGCTAACAAAATTAGGACAAGTGGAAGTTTTGTGAGTGGAAACACTGGCACTTCCTCAGTACTAGGCCAGAAGGTAAAGAGGGTTATACATCCCAAAAAATTAAGAAAGGGAAGAGTTCAGAGGTGTGTGCCAGCACCTGCTCTGGTCCCGCCCTGAGCTTTCTTTGGGGCAAAACAAAGCAACAACACTCTGTCTTGCAAAAGGCACGGCTATACAACTATGTGCATGGGGAACTGGTGAACAGGCATCACCTCCTGTCAGCACCTCTGGGTTTGTGCTTTTAGTGCATCAGCCACACGATGTCAAGTAATGGAGAAAAAAAATCTTTTTCCCTTCTGGAAAAGGGCTGGTCCAAGCAGAGCACAGCCCAGCTTCCTACTAGCTCTTGGCGATGTTAGTTTGATGGACTTCATCCAGTTCCTTGAGGACTACTGTCTATATTAGGAAAAAATCCCCACTTGACATTGGTGCTGGGATCCAGCCCCATCCGCAGACACCAGCAGCATTACAGATTCTTCCTCAGGAGCCAGGTTGAGAGACCAGCACCTCAGCCATGCCCGTGCACCCATGATCCTCCACAATTAGCTTCACCAAAGAGAAGAAACAATCCTACCAGGGCTAATTAAAACTTCCCGTGTGCTTATGCTGTAAAAAACCCAAACCAAACCCCACACAACAACGCACAAGCAACAAAAACAAAAGTAAAAAAATCCCCTAACCCACCCTGTGGTGAACTTTGTTTCCTCTCTCAAGCAGCGCTGGTGACGTTCGTAGGAGAGCTGAGAAGGGTAAAAGGGCATCGCTAACATGGCAGCTATTTAATTCCACCAGGCAGATCCCCGAGACCTGTAACGAGCGTCTGCTTCCTACCCATCAGACCATTAATCACCGAGGCTCCTAAAAGGTTCAATTCATGTGCCCACTCAGAGAACTCATGAGATGCCTGATAGTCATATGTCATTTGAGAAGGGAACAAAACTGTATTCTTCTCCGAACTGATGGAGCTCCTATTACCAAGAGATGCTCTCCCTTGGGAGCAACCAGAAGACAGAAATGAAGGAGAGCTGACTCAAAAGCTCTGCCTTGCAAAGACACATAATTGATGCAGAAGGGGAAGGCAGTTGTAAGGAATCTGCCACTACACTTATTTTGCCAATAATCTGGGGAATTGGGGAAAGGATTTTGAAAGTGGTGAAAAATACCTTCAATCTTTGCTAGATAGACCCCAGACAGACAGGCTGCCCTCCAGTAAAGGCCGCCCTCCTCCTTGGATACAGCTTGGCAAAAGCAAAAGAGGTTTTTGCTGTCTTAAAATTAGACCATTTCTACCACCACTTAACTTCACTCTTCTTGGTACCCTTTGAGCAGCTGGAGATGATGCCTAGGCACCACATGAGCTCCCAAATCCTTTCTTTCCCTTGATATCCACTGCTTCAGAATCTCAATCCTCATCTACTGATGCTCTTAAAAGCCTCGGAGCTACCCACCTGGGAGACAGCTCCAACTCCTTACCAGCACAGAGTGGCCAAGAGCCCAAGGAGAAGTGCACAGGGGTCTCAGGTGCCTGGGGAACTGGGAGGGGTGAACTGGGGCAAGCTGACACCCACCCACAAACACACACACACATACATCCCCCCCAGACTGGGCTGAAAAGAGGTATGTAGAACTCTAACTATATATATACATATCTTGTTCGTCAGTGCCATTTCCTGGAAATGACAACTGCAACGAAAAGAGTATGAAAAAGGGAAATACGTACTTTCACAGCTTAAAGAAATACATCACATTGCTCTGCATTCAGGGAAGAATTAAGAGAGAACAAGCCTTCACTTATCCTGCCGTCTTGCTGCTTCTGCCTGCTCCTCTCCATTTAATTACCACTCTGCCAGGTAAACTAACAGGTAAACCAGACAAAAATATAAAAGCCCAAAGGCACCTCAGCAATCGTTTTACACCCTGGAAATAAGCCATGTCTCAACAGAAATGTTATCCATGTTATTCTTTTAATTCCCCCTACAAAATTCAGCAACAACATAATTTTAGTCCAACCAACCCCCCCTCGCCCTCAAACTAGACAGCGAAAGTAAGTTCCAGGCAGCCTGGCACATCCACTGCCACTCGATACTTTATCTTTCTCACTGGCACCTTTTGATCTCTGAGGCTTTGGAAACACTAAGCTGAACTGATCTCCCGCTGTAAATCATAATTACCAATTCACAGCATTTTTCAACACTCCGTAGATGCCAGCCTGCCACTCAGGAGTTAGCATACAATAGAAAGATGCTGAAATTTATTAGCCATTTGAAATTTTTTTTTCAAAATTTGCCCCATTCCTCCCTATGAATGTTTCTGCATCCCAAGATGCAGGAACCGTATCGAGCTGCTGCTGTTACTGGAGAGCCAGCTCGGATGCTTGGTGCTGCACAGAGCAAAGAGGAGGCAGAGGGGCTGCTTTCAAAGGGGTTTACAACTCTGAAAAGGGGTTTATGATACATGAACAGTCCTTTTCAGGCTCAGAAATCAGCTTCCCCCATTCAGTGTTGCCGTTAACCCTATTGGTCTCACCTGCCTCCAGCTGCTCCCCAGCCAGCAGATACAAAATGTGGCTCTATGGGTGACAGCCGTGCTCAGCACGTGCTCTCAGTGTGAACTCATCACAGCGATGATCTTGCTCCGATGCTGGGAAAAACACAGTGGGCCACTGCTCAGTCCCAGCCCAAACTGCAGCCCACGGAGGGGGCAGAGCTGCCTCTGCAGAGGCAAATGGGGTCATCCCAGCCCCCAGAACACAATCTTGGATATTTTTCCACCATCATGAAAAATTAAGCTGGACGGTTAAGATTTCCCACTCCAAGTTTGGGGATGAGACCCTGTGGTATAGTTTGCTCTCGTGGCTCATCTATGGGACTCTGAGCTAAGGATGGGTGCTGGGAATGAGTGCAAAGTACAGGACCAAGCAGCCTGGGGAGAAAGTCTTAACCAGGAGTGTTGGAATTAAAAGAAGTGTTTCACAGGAGGTTTGATCTTGCGTTTAGCTTGTGCCCTGAGTTCTCCTGCAAGCGCCTAGCAAGACACAGCCTCTCTGAATTGACCTTGAAGTCCTTCCAGAAAATTAAAAAGCCTCTTTTCCACCACCCAGATTTGATGGGTAACTAAGGCACAGAGACAAGAGTTTAACACAGGAAACGATATTCATGAGCTACAAACAGACAAGAAGTTCTGAACATTTTCAAGTAGAATTAGATGCAAAAAACCTGCTTATCTCTGGCTGGTTACTAGTACAACCAAGCTCACACACCTTCTGGTCCTCTCTCCAAAATAAGCAGCGGATTTAAAAACTGGTAAATCCTCGTATTCGGTTTTTGGTGCTGAAAACAAAACAAAACAAGTGTTCCTTGTAATCTTTAAACAACCGTAAGACACCTCTATGGAAACATTTCGGTATTTCCCTGCAGGGCAGGGAAGCTTGCCAAAATACTGACACCCCGCTGGCTACAGCCTGGCCGTGCTGCAGGTTAATGCTGCACCCAAATCCTCCAAACCATCACAGGTCCCACACCAAAACCCCTGTCCGAAATGCTCCCCAGGCTGTGGAAAAGTTCAGGTCCAGATCCACATCCACATTTTGCACCTCAGGTTTGTATCTAAACCAAATATAAGGATTCTCTTGACTTCTTCCAAAGAATAGTCTTTTAAGACATAAGACTCAAGAACCAATAAAAAAGGTAATTTTGCAATATCTCTAGTGTATCACCAATCATTTAAAGGGCCTTGAGGCTGCTGCATTCCCACTACAGCACAGTAGCTTCCCCACCCTGCTGGTTTTCAATTGACACCCTCTGTGTTGATATTTTTTTCCCAACTTAAGCTCAATGGCATTTTTTTTAAACTTCCCCTCACAGCTGATGCCCCTGGCTCCTGCCACTGCTGGGTCCCAGCAGTACCTCCATGGGCAGGGCACAGCTCCACCGGAGCCCACAGCAGCAGGATGAGGGCTTTTCTCCCATGGTACGAGGTTCGTGAGGAAGGGAGAAACTTAAATTCAGATGGAAAAAGCAAAGAAAAAGGGGGGTAGGAAGGGGAGGATGATGAACAGGAGAGGCTGTTGATCAGGATGGCAGAGCAGTAGCCGAACTTGCTGGTTTGCCAGCGCATCCACCTCTTGCTGACTGGCCTGAGCTTTTCTCGTGATAAAACAGCAACAAGAACGACTCCTGTGGACATCTTGCCTGTCTAAGCCTGGAGACTGCTCAGAAGACAGAACATCTGGGGCAGAGGAAATGCTCCCTTCACCTTTGCTCAGTGCGAGGGCGACTGTCATCAATGCACTCTGGTTTTCAGAGATTTTGGCCAAGGGAGCGCTCACAGACGAGCCCACGGCACAGGCACTGCCTGCCAGCCCACACCACACTCAGAGGTGAGCGGGACCAGTGCATCCACACCCTCTGACAGCTTCTGCACAGTCTGTTACTCACACACAACCTCCCCGACCCCCCACCTCGGCTCCTGGCACGGAAAGGCGATGGGTGCCATTAACAGCAACACGCGGTGGGGAGGAAACGAGTGGAAGCCCCACCACTTAAAACACTCTTACCTACTGCAAGTGACATTAAGGGCTGTAAAAACCAGACTAGCCCAAAAAAAGTTTTCCTTTGCAAAATACCTACACAGCAAGCCCTACCTCCAGCGTCAGGAGGAAGTTTTCAGATGGATAACTGCTAAATGAACAGATCTGCTAAAGGAATCTTTGCCTTCTTTCTTTTTTTTTTTTCCTCCTTTTTGTGGTGCACTCCAAGGTTATGTGTTTAGCAGGCTTCGATACTTCAATGAAAAATTGAGGTGGCAATGATTTGCAGACTAAATTAATGTTAAATACTTCAAAGAACTGGACAAACAAGTCAGCAGCAAAAATTTTATGGGTTCACTTCCTTCAAGGGAACTTAAAGAGCCAGCATTTTATTGCTGTGAATTCTAGTCACTCCTTTTACCCCTCAGCATCTGTTTGAAATATGTAGTAGACAATTGCTTTTTTGGCTCTGACTCAGGTGGTTGAAATACAGGACAAACAGACTACTGTATATAAGCTTTCCTCCAGCAATGAAAATTTTTATTAACTCTCTTGCATAGCAAACTCAGCTGCCTAGCTTCCAATCCCTATAGAATCATCAAGGAATGTGGCTAGTTATTAATTCTGGTGGTCAAGCACGGGGTGGATACGCAGAGACTTGTCTGCAATATGTAACCTCACATTTCAAAAAGAGAAAAAAAAAAGAGGGGGAAAAAACCCAGCTACAGAGGGAAGGAAAAAAATAAATGAGTTCTGTTTAGTTCATCATTCATATGTGTAAAATTCCAAGCTAAATACTAGCTCTGTACATAAATATGTCAGCCCTGTCAAGCACTTCAGCCAAGGAAAACAGGGCCCATGGTTGAAGGGGTTCAGAATCACCCTCAGCACCATGGACCGGCCCCACCTTCCCTCACAGTCTCAAAGTTGGGAGTTTTCTCACGTCAGTGCTTCCCAAAAACAACCTGCAACACTGCCTAAAAATCATTCTTCTCACCCCACCCAGCTGAAGGAGCAGGGAAAAAGAGAAGAACGAGGACAGAAGTGCACAAAATGTAAAGGAAGGTCCTTGATCACCAGAAGACTGAACTTTATTGAAAGGGCTCCTGGCCTCCTGTAACTCTTACATTTATTATTTGGCTTCTGCACCCACTCCACCACCTGGGTAGTGGTGACCACTTCTGCAAAGCTTTTGATCACCGAGAAAGGATGCGAGATGGTTTCCAGCCTTTAACATCTAGTCAAACACTCTCTTTCTGTTGTGGTTATGGGCTAATTTAAGCAGCCTTTGGCTGTTGTGGTGTGTTACAGGTTGCTCTTAGACTTCTATTGCGTTAGACTCGAGGATCTTAAAGGTCTTTTCCAACCTTGTGATTCTGTAAATATCCAATGACAGCAGTCAACATTTAAAAATAAACACTTGCCATGTAATTTCTATACAACCAACCACAACTTGTCCGAAATACTACAGGTTTTTGCATTTTAGTGGATACTTGACACGTAGATTATTAAATGGCTGGGCTTTGTTTAAAGCTCCCCTTCAGTTTTGCTATATTTTTGAGAAACAAGGCAAGAGTCTACAGCTAGCTGTCTGTTTGCTCAAGCTAATTTCCACACCAACAAATTTAATAGCTTAAATGAGTCCGTTCCACCAACGTCATAAATCAAGAGAACGCAACTACAACATGAAGAGTGTGAAGAGCCACCAAGGGCTGCATACAGTCCTCTGTATCATGACATGTCCCACGATGCTCAATCTCCCTGGTTTGATAGAGCACAACCTCAAGCAATGTCCTTACACCATTTTCTGGTCATAGTACCCTGTAGGTATCTATCCATTTGGCCTTCTATTATCTCTTCCAGTTTCCCCAAGGGAAAGGCCAGAGGATGCTTCGCATCCTTTCCATACAACTGCAGTTGCTGGATTAGAAGAATGCGACTCTTATCTCTCCTATTTCTCATTGCCAGTAAAAAGCAGAGTTTCCCTTCCAGCTTTCAGCTCCTGCTCATGGTTCGTGGGGAGCGCAGGCTCTCCGGCACCTCGGTTCATCTGGCGAGCACTCGCTGTGCTGCTGAATGTCAGCTCACGCAGAGAGCGCCCATCATCTGGCCCCGGCCGCCTCGTCAGCAGCTCCCTCGCAGACAGATAGGATATTATAAGCACCACATATGCCTCTCTGAGATGGTGGCCAAAAAGCATTGATACCTACCCTGAGGCTTGTTTCTGCAGGGACGGTGAGTGCCCTGACAGCTCTGAGCACACCAGGTACCTGCTGCCACCATCACCCCCCAGCTCCTACCCGGGTAGCCATGGCCATTAGCCAGCCAAGTGCTGCCCAGCGTCTCTGGGCTTCTCATCAGGAAGCACTGGAGATGTGCAGCCTCACAGATATGTCAACTGTGTCCAACACACTCCAAGAAAGGAATTGTTCAAAGCTGGAATCCACCGGAACAAGACAGGTCAAACCCCATAACCCTTAGGAGACAACCTCAAACCCTCTCTCCAGACGAAGCCTGTCATGTGTGGGCTCTACCAGGACAGCAATGTCGATGGACAACCGCAACACACATTTCCATGTCTACTGAGTCGTACTGACTCCAAAAGAAAAAGTACTTTCTCTGTGCAAAGGTAGGTGCTAGACAGAAAAAATGCAGATTTTCCCAAGGAAGGCTTGGAAAACAAGGTATGAGACTATGCTGGGAAAGGCCACTCCTACCATTTGTCATATTTTCCTTAAACTATTTACTCAAACCAGTCAGCAAACCACACCAGTAGCATACAGCAATGGTACTCCAACCAAGCCCTGAAAGCTGCACCCTGAGGACTCAAACTCCACATGCTATTCCATCAGGAGAAGTCAACCTTGTTGCCATGTAGACAAGGAAAGGAAGCAGGTGCAAAGAACCCTAACACACAGCTTGCAAGCTTCTCCAATACATCGGACGTCACAAAGTCCACAGAGACACAATTACCACATTTTCTACTGACGCATTTTTGGTTTATGTGATAGCATGGAGCTCCTCTGAGGTCTTCTCTAGTCACCACAAAAGGGCTCCAGACCTCTCCAGCTCCCAATAGGGAAGGGGTCCTATAGGTCCTTTATGGAAAGCTGTGCTAATCTGCATCTTAGGCACACAAAGCACTAAGTCAAAGTGCCACCTTAAATACTATGCATAATTCTCACAATAAACTCTGAAAACAGTCAAGAGCAAAAGCACTACAACAAACTGCTCCCAGGACTGCCTAATCCTGCACCTCTCAGTCTAAAGATCTGCTTTCGTGCTGGTGTTGCCTTACCCACCCCACAGCAGCTCCCTTTCGCGGAGATGAGATGCTCAGCTACAGGATCACACAGGCTTTACCTGGCAAACGCTCATTATGGCTCCAACACCTTCCACTGGCAAAGCATCACCCTCAGGAGGGGACAAGGTAGGTAACCGTGCCTTGCTGTTGCTAAAGCCATGGTGAAGACGGCCTGAACAGGTATCTCCTCCTCGCTCTGACATCTCATTGGGTCCAGGCCGACCACTGTGCAACGCAGGAGCAGCAGGCAAGGAAAAATGACACGGGAGGCTGGAGATGGTCAAACCAGTTTTATCAGCAGTACTTGACACACACACACACACACACACGTCTGAAGGGGAGCGCCAATCTCCAGAAGTTCTTATAATTGCACTCCAGCAGTTATCTCCAAGCCTTAAAGCACCCCTGAAAAACAGGGGGGAACTGGGAGAAACCTGCCCGCTTTGTTCATTTGCTGGATGAAGCATGGCCTTTTAATTTAAATATTGCCACCTGTCATCTTTAGGCTTTTTTATGTTGGTTGCTGAGGTGCGGTTTTTTTTTTTGTCACCTCCACTCTTTAATTCTCATGTAACATTCAATTTAAATTCCCAGGATGAAGAGCTGGATCCCACAGTATGAATTCGGGATGCTCAGCAGAACAGTTCTAGGAGTTGCCGAAGAAGCGAACAGCCTCAGCTAAGTTGCATAACTTAATTATGGTTTATCTGATAAAATGCCACCTTCTTACAAGAGACCCCAAATAACACGCTATCCCTGAAATATCCGGAGTCTGATTCATCTGTTTTACTCCTGCCTTATGCTGGCTTAGTACCACCGGCAACAGCAGCAGCGTTACATCGACGTGAAGCTGAAATAAATCCGGGGAGAGACAGACACACTGCAAACGCACAGAAATTAATGTGCTTTTCACTGCTGCTCGTGTACAAACACACAGGGAGAAGAAAAAAAAATAATAAAAATATATATATAAAAAAAAAAATTCTCTTTCCTTCCTCGCTTTTTCCAAGTTCCTGGCTATCATTCTGAAATGTAGATATTCCCATCATGCCTCGGTGTTTTTCAGCCCCATGATGCCCTCACTTTTGATTGTGTAGATGAAGTTGAAGTGCACAGGGTATTTACTGATCCAGTTATCTTGTTCTGTGACAGGCAGAATCAATCAATCAAGGGGCCAGCTTTATGCTTACGTATTCCAGGCACATCTCCGCACTTCAGGATACGAGATCACAGTGTTATCCAGCCAAATTTGATCAACAAATGCAGTTCCCCTGTGCCACAGCAATCTCAGATGAAGATGTTATTATGTGGAACTGAGCAAAGTGATAAAGACAGTACAGAAAAGGGAGGAAAAGTCCAGCTGGACCTTTCTGACAGCCTCTATATACTACGGCTGCAGCATCCCTTTTTCTGAGGCTAACAAAAATAGCACAATCCTGAGTAGCTGTTGCAAAATGCTTTCTAGCCACCCTGTATCTGTTGGTACTTAACGAAAGAAGCATTATGCCACATAGTTTGCTAACATCTTCTTAAATGTTGGACAACAGATTACAGCCCTTGCCCCTGTGTTTATGGAGATTTTTGTAACAGAGGATCACATACTGTCTTTTCCATCACTCTGTTGTGAACAAGCATATCGAAACCCAAAAGCCTAAAAAGATATTTTAAAATCATGGCTTGTGTAAGCAACCTGTAAGGTTTTTTTGGGTGGTTTTTTGTTTGTTTAAATCCCAGCTACAAAAAGATGCACGTGAATGCCAAATGTTGAAGGCTGTCGCGAGGAGAGTTGACACCACGCTTTTATTTTGCCAATAGCTTTTCACTTTGCTATTGCCCTACAGTTATTTTACATTATTTAATCCAAAATACCATCTTTTTGATTCTACCTTTCTTTGCATTTTAAATCTTTAATGGGAGCCTTTGGCAGTCCATGGGCACAATTATTAGATATCTGCAGAGAGAAATTGAAAAATTAATCATACTTTTCATTTTATATTTCTGTACTATACATAAAAATTATCTGGTCTTCAAGCTGCATTCTGTGGTGTTTCGATATTCTCTCCCCAACACGGTAAATACTGTGCAAGCACCGGTGTATCTCACACTCACATCTCTCCAGCTAAACAGCTATACGGAGACCGCCGTGTTCTCTTTTCAAGTGCAAAATTTATTCAGATCATTTTTCAATTAAAAGGCATCTGCTGCTACTTCTACTGTTATGGACTGCCTAAAAAAAAAAAAAAAAAAATCAGGCTAAAGAAGTACCCTAGACTAATCATATTGATGATACTGAAGTTGTTTATTACCCTTTTATGGGCTTGGGTACTTAAATTACAGTTTTTCACAACTGTATGCAAAACGTGTAACAGAATCCTGTGCAGTTTATTGTAGAACCCGATACATGCATTAATCTGACCTTTGTCTAAATAGACCCTTAACCATGAGGGGAAAAAAAAAAATCCAAAGGCATCTATCAGCATGTGAGCAGTATCAGCAAACTGCTAAATCTATTAACTTTGTTTTCCTTTCACTATTATTAAACTGGAAAGCAAAATTCAACTGGAAAATTATGCCATTTGGGTTCCCTTGTCATCATGTAATAAGTATGAGAAATATATGTGCAATAGCCAAATGGCCAATAGACAAAACACCCACTCCAAGTGACGTACTGTTTTCCATACCACTCAGACAAAATCAAAACAACAGAGCTGTTGCAAACAAAAACAAAATAACATTTCCCATAAGCATTCCAGACAGAGAAAATTTACAGGAAAAGAAAGCTGGGAAAAGACCCAGAGGAAAGTGAGTGTTTGTACCTCCAGCCATAAACCCCACCTTCTGCAGGGCTGGTAAACAAGAGTTTAACGTTAAAAAACACATAAAGGCTAACAATTGATTAATTGGCAAACTTTGGAGTTAAAAGATTTACGTCAGATGGGAGGGCTGCTGCTGACTTTGGCAGCAGGGAGGTCGGGCTGCCTGCAGCCCTGGGTGCAGGCAGCACTTCTGTCCCTCTTGCCCCCCGTGTGAAGGTGAGATGCTGCCAAGGAAGATGTTTCATTCAGAAAAGAGCAGGATGTGAGCTGGCATGGGGAAAAGCAGCAGCGATAAAGCAAGGAGGGGAAAGTAAACAGTCAACCTGATTGCTTCAGAGCAGTATGTTCTGCAGGCTTCACCAAAAAATAAAAAAAAAAAAGAAAAGAAAAAAAGAAAATCCAGCTTTTTTCTCTTTTTTTTTTTTTTTCTTTTTTTTGGAAAGTCCTTCCAACTCTGTGCAGCCTGGCGGAATAACAACTTTAAAAAGTGAAGATGTCGCTTTTTTATAGCTGACTCACATTTTATATAACTTTGTTAATGCATCTGCTCCCTGGAAGTTACAGGATCTGCGTTTAAGCTGCGATACTTGCCCATAAATCGCGGCGGCACGGCGAATATCAACAGCTGCATTTTACTATTGCAGCCCGTCAGTTTACAGTGTCTCCATCACAGCGAATTCCTGTCAGCTGCGCTCTCGCTAACACAATTCCTATGTTTTGCCCGGCAGTAAATGGACGCTCCTGCCCCAGCATCATCTAAACAACTCTGTTAACATTTGCCCCCGAGCGTCTCTCTCTTTGTCCAGTCCCTGTCTTCTAACAGATGTCATCCAAGTCTAATCAAGCATAAAATGGTCATAAATATTTCTTTCTGGTAGATTTCACATTCGCATTTCATGCAGGGACATGATATTTTTCTGCTACCTCCAGGGAGTACCTAATGCAAAAACCAGTTACTTACATTCAAGGCTCATGTTCCTTTAGTAAAATGCAGCACATGTTCTCAGTTCAAAGACATAAAAAGGCACAAGACTTTATCTTCTTTTGTTTAACCGCACCTTCCTTTCTTTTTTTTCCTTTTTTTTTTTTTTTTTAAATAATGTGTGCCACAGCTTCCATCTGGGTATGACACTGTCCCTTGCTTAACACGAAAACACACAACCACATAACGCCCAATTTTGGCCCTACCACTCACTCTCTCTTTTGTGCAGCAATATAAAGTAGAGGAGTATGAAATTCAAAGAGATTTTTATTTTTTTTCCTCCCCCTGGTTATTTCATTTAACAAGCTATTTAAAGACTTCCCAAAATCAGAAAGCTGGTTCTCTATTCTGGTTCATTTTATGCAAGAATTTCCAACCTATCTCACCTCATGTTATTAAAACAGTTAAATGATTCCAGGATACAAAATTAAGGTTCACGCCTAGTTAACAGTTGATAATCACAAGATAGAAGCGATTTCTAGTGCCCAAACTTTGATAATTCGGAGGAAACTATTCAAGATAAAGAATTCTTCATGTTAAGAGTCATCAGAGGAATTATATTTATCCTCTGTAAACTTGGTAAATAACATGTCAGACTGGAAAATAAAACTAACCCAGGATTATTCACAAAGCCATATGTCTTATTATTTTTTTCCCCTGTTATGTTTGTCAAAGCAGAAATATGACATCGCTATTTTAAGTGAACCACACAACACTTAAGGATAGAGATCACAACAGTGAAGCTGTTTTTCCTCCTCCTTCTCCACTGAGCCTAATATTTGATTACTGTTAGTCAAATCAAGCTTTCAGGCAAATAATCTCCATTTTTTAAGTTAATGAGATGTGGTCATGTCGACAACAGCTTGCAGAAACTTTTAATTCCAATTCCTGCAGGCTGTGCTGGCCTCTTTTACAGCAACCACTGTATGAATGAGTCAAATTTGCCAAAATGGCTTATGTAGACAAGTGCACACTTTAAATTAAAAATACCCACTGGTATCATAATTTAAATACCATGAAAATAAACTGTAAAAGTAGCTCGGCTACAATCTTATGGCTTTCCTTGGAGCTCGTTTGCTTTAACTAGAGGATGTTTTATTGCAGATGTATTCCCAGCTAAAAACAATTTTTCGTCTTTGAGGAATTCAAGATTTTGATATAATTAAACAATTTATGTTAATATTTGTTTCACATAAGCTATTAAGCAAGCCCCCCAGAACAAGTGCTAATTGAGAAAGATGCAAAGAAGTAGAGTGCTGAAGTAAGCAGCAAACGTGTACTGTTGATTTACTGCTCTATCCGCAACTTCCCCCCTCATTACAGCTCTCTTTCTCCCTCTCATTCTCTGCTATAAGGCTCCCAGCAGTACTGAATCCCATTAAAACACGTTCCTTAGATGCTATTATCTACTGCTTTCCTTAAAAAAAGGAAGAGGAGGAAAAGGGAGAAAGAGAGGTGGAGCTTGGTATTATTCTCGATGCACTTCCCTGGCCACAACTTCTCCAAAATCCCTTTTGTCTCTCTGATTTTTTTTGGCAAGGAATGTGAGCAGCACAGCTGTAGTGTAACAAAAGCAGACGTGAGACCAGAAATAAAATAAGAAAATAAGAAAAAGGAAAAAAAAATGGGGCTGAGAGGGTTAAACCTATTTAAGGGGTTAAATATGCAATTACCACTGACTAAAACCAGAGAGACATATAGATAAATAGAAGAAATGAAGTCCCCAGGTTCCATTCAGAAGCCTTCATCACATTACTACCAGACAGAAAACTCTTTAAGTACCATTTTCAGATGTTAAATCATTGTTCGTGCAGCACATATTCTCACTATTCCTGGGGGAACAATATCTGAAGACAGCGTGCTAACAAATGCAATCCAGTAAACAGGCATTTTTCCTCTTGTTGTTAGTACCTTTGTGTTCCAGCTCCCAGCTCTGTCATCCATGCCTTCCCTCTGCTTTGAAGTTAAAGTACTGAATGAGCGTTGTCATCTATTATCCAGAGTGTGCATGTAGATTATAAATAAGAAATAAAAGTGACTTTCAGTACACTGCTTTTGCATTAGCAAGTTGCCTCCTCTGTTGCCTCCTCTGTCCTTCATACTTTGCTACCAACATGATATTAAAAACCTGACTTTACGCGTTTCTTGGAGAATGCTATAAAATACATACACAACGGAGACAAAAGTTTTACTGAAACAAACAAGTCCACTGGTTTAACCAGGTCCATAAGCTCAGCCTCAATACTCTGTTTAACCCTTATCTGCAGATGTCCTTCAGGCCCCTGACACATTAATTGCATCCCCAGCTCCTTTCACGTGCACGCTCCTGAAAACCCAGAGCTATTAATTACACCGAAGTTTATTTACAGAAAGAGTCCTTTTCTACTATTGATCAATTATTTATTAGTATTTTCTGGTGTAATGACCTCATCACATGTTTTGTTTTATAGCCCCCAATAAGCACTTTCCACACGAGTAACAGCGCTGACCTATTTCAACTGCATCTGCACGTACCTGGGCAGAAAACTCTTCTCCACAAACATAACTATGACAGAGACTTAGACAAGCTTCATCTGAAGAAAGAGGGAAGCAAAGGCAATCTGCTCTTTCAGTGGCCAAACCCCTCAGTCTTCCCACTGCCTGCAGCTGGCTTCACCAAGAGCTGCAGCTACTGAACTTCTGCACTTTAAATTGGGAATGGAAATTACTGAGGTCAGGTGTCTTAATCCAGACATGCTGCCTAAATTAGGGCAGTTTAGGAAGAAGAAAGGTGTTTGAAGCGCTGAGGGGTGGAGGGCATCCAGAGAAGTACACACTAGGAAGGTCATAGAGAGTTTTGTGGTGGCCCAGCTGCAGCAGCGAGTCTCCTAGGTCACCTCTGGGCAGAGGTACAGTGGACTTGGGTCTCAGGCAGTGGCTACCCAGACATGCCTCTGCAAAAAAAACCCCAAAACCAAAACCAGGTCCTGGGGAATTCCAAGCAGAGCCAAACCAGACTGAGCCCAAAGTGAGTACTGGAAGTCACGGGAAATCAGCTTGGGGAACAGTAAGCACAAGTCTGGGAACAATACACTTCTAAATAAATAATAACAGATCTTTTACACTTAATAAATTCCTCATTATTTAGTGGAACATCCATTTTAGAGGACCAAAAGCATCCTTATGTACCTAGCTTCCCTTCAATTCTACGTTCAACTTGGCAGACATTATTTCTTGCACCACATCTGTGTTGTTTCAAGACGATGGGAATGCAGAGACCTGAAGACCAAAGCTCAACTGGAAAGGGAGTGGAAAAGGCTAGATGGGGCACACACCACCCAGGAACTGGAGGTGCCCCGGCTGCTACCTGCAAAAGTAGGGCATCAGCCAAGATTTCCTGAAAATCAAATCCCTCCATGCAGCTCCCAGGGCAGAAGGGAAACCCCTTGGCCCTTCTGGCTGGGCAGCAAAATTTGTGGTATGTCTGTGGCTGAGTATGGGCTGGTCAGGTAAGAGATCTGCAGGGCATGCACACAGGCGCTCTCCTTCCCTTCATCCCTCCAGGTGTCCTGGATCTTGCTTCCTTTCATCCTTTTGGATAAACAATAATGATATAAGGAGGTTCAAGCACAGTCCAGTGATTTTCACTCAGACATATGGGAGCCAGTCATTTCATAAAACACTTCTGGCAAATGCTTCAAGTCCCTATAAAGACAGGGGCAATCCAGTAATGATCTCCAAGGTTGTCGCCTACCACCCGTCTGTAACATCACAGAGAAAAAAATTAGGGGGAGAAAAACAGAAGAAAAGGCACACATCCCTTCGTTCCCTCTACGAGGATAAGATGGAAATGTGATTGTGCCAAACAACCTTTCATTAGCACATCTGCAGGCAGCTCAAACAGCCTGGAGAACCCCATCCGCCTTTCCCTGAGGTAAGGCAGTGTATGGTGGGATCTCTGGGTGCACAGGAGTATCAGCAATCCCACAGGAGTGTGAAGGGCATGGCAGGTGATCCCTCCACCAGGAAAGCACCACGTAAAGAGCCCCTGACTGGGTTTTGGCCCTGGGAACAGGGCAACCCTCGTGTCCTTGGCATTCAGATCCTAAGTGTCCCCATGGAAGGCAGACCATAGCAGGCACCAAGACACGACAGCAACGCAATCGCCACCTCAGCTGGCTGCATAGGGAGCATCACTGGTAGAAACACAGCATGTACCAAATCAGATGCTTGGAGCACACATCTAACAAACACCTACACGGTGTATTCCCAGCATGCCCGAGTACTTTCTCCAGCACAGCCCTGGGCTTGATTTTGTCCTGTGTGACTCTAGCCTTAAGGGACCTCTGCAGCATGACCAGTGAGCGCTCAAGCCTGTCTTCAGATGAACTGGAGTACGGAGATTTCAAGGGGCTGGGGAGGAAAAAAAAAGTAGTTCCTTTCCAAGAAAGATGATCAATCCTTCAGCTGGTCACTGCTGTGCCACTACAGAAAGTGGTGTCACCTTACAGGACAGCATGCCAGAGATTTCCTGAAAAGCTGCTGTGGCTTTGCTCAGACACCCCAGTCCTCCCCACTGGATGCCTGTCGCTCCTGGAGGTCTGTCCCTGCCCACTGTACAGAAGACAAAGGGGCATTTTTTTTTTCTCTGGTAGGGGCCAATTTTCCATCCATCTCCTTCCCATGGGACTGCACAAACCCAGCCCCAATCCAGCTCCCTTAACTCGGCATGTTCGTATCTCCACCAAGATTACTAACAAGTAAATTACTCCCAGGTTTCACGAGTTCATTTAACAATAGCTGTATCTCCCCAGCATGAGGGGATCAGCTCCTAAAGACGAGATCAGAGAAGGTGAAAAGCTGGTCTTAGGAAACATGAGATCAGGTACGAAAGGGATTCTTTGCTGTCAAAGCATAATATGTCAGCTTGTGATAAACCCGAATTGCTTCATATACCAAGGATCACTAGACATTAGCTGCTTTTTATATGGCAATATGGTGCAGAGGTTTCAGACGGAATATTATTTTATGTTGATCATGATAAAACTCTCTGTAGCTTTGATAAAGCCTGCACAGAGGCTTTTCATTCAAACTAATGAGTGATACTGGCTGTTGGATGCCGAGACACGCTCTTGATGCTTTCCAATGGTTCAACTCTTAACTAGGAATCAATTCAGCCTGGATAAGCAAGAGTGTTACTCATCTAAGGGGTTCTGAACGATGATCCCCTTTCCCATGTTTTCCCTGGGTACATCTGAAAAGGTATGGTGACAAAGGGAGCACCACATGTTGGCGAAGTACATTTCTTACCAGAGGGATCTCCTGGGTTCAGCCTGCTCTGAACGAACAGTTGGCTCACGCTGTAATCAGCCATCAAACAGCTCAGGCCCTATGGGCGATTCACTTAGCACAGGCCTTTTGCTGCTCTGTTTTCCAACATCTGTTTCGATGCTTGTCATCTCCCTGCATTAAACAAACGCGCTGCAGATGTCTTGTCCTGTGGACGACAGAGACTTGGCAAAGATGGGAATAGTGGCCTCCAAGTGACAGAGGCACAGCGACGGCAGTTACTACTGGGGGGCTCTGGATGGACCCTGTGTATTAAAACTTGGAATGACATTTTATGCTCACCCCACCCCCACCCCAGGTCCCCCTTTAAACCTTCTGTTTTGTCCTTCAGATTTCAGAGACTGATGGGAGGATGGGTATGAGGATGCTGACTGAGATGCAGCCTGCTTGGAAACATGTGGCCTGAGTCTTCTCAAAAGTTTTATCACTGACATACGCAATTAAACGGGAAGACACATGCATCTTTTGCTCCAAGGACAATCTGATACAAGACTGGAGATGGAGGGACATGATGTGTGGTAAAGATAGCAGCTTCTGAGATCAGATTCTGGCCTGAAAATGATAGAAAAGAGACTTCCTTGGGCTAAGATTGTGCTGCTGGAAGAACCAACAGATGAAATGGGATAACCAAGAGGAAACAGGAACAGATTACTGCAAGCAGGCTCCAGGCACATCCCTCCTAGAGTCCTTTTCATGAAAATCCAGTTTCAGCTTCCCCTAGGAAAACCAGCTAACTCACACTTAGCATTGCTTGGGTTTTGGGAGTGCTCCTTTTGCCCCGAGAATGCATCTCACCTGTAGCTGTTTGAGGCTGGACTGGGGTGAGTTATGTAGTTTGAAAGATTCCAACAACCTTGCTTTTCATTACCTTGGTTAACGGGTGCAATAGCCGTAAAGCTGCTGGAACGAGCCAGGTGCTGACTGGCTGCTTTTCCTCCTGCTCTGTCCTGCCCAGTGAAGGCAACACAGGTATGTCTACACTGCTCAGAACACCGAGTGCAGATGACAAGTCAGGCCAAGATGCAGGTAGTTTTTTAACATCAAAGGGAATATATGTATCTGTTGGTAGGTCTTTGAACAGAGGAAAAATAGGAGAAGTCTTGTCTTTTGACTGCAAGGTAGTATCTCAAAGGATGTGTTCATGAGTTAGGAAAACATAATGTTAACAAAATAACTGTATATTGGGTGTACGTATCCGGGGGTCACAACCAGAATGGAGTCAGGTAGAAAATGTGCTGAAGAAGTCAACCTTTTTTTATGAACACCACAAATGAAGGACAGCTCAGAAAAATCTGGGGATGACACTACCTTGGGAGTGACTGCAAAGATGTTGGAGGAGAAAGTCAGGAAATTGTCTGTAAAAGTGAGATGGCATTTATTAAGGATAAATTATAAGATGCTACAATTCAGCTGCAATATCCTAACTTTGTAAACGCAAAAAGAAAGACAACCAATGATGCAGCACTTCTTTGAGGGGGGAAAAAAGCCCAAGGATTACAGCAGATTCCAAGCTGAGTATGAGTCAACAGGGTCACGCTGTTGCAAATAAAGAGATGCACCACAGGCAGATGCATAAACAGAAGCGTTGCCTGCCAGTTACACGCTGGGAAATTCACTGCCACCGCTTGCTCCTCCAGACTTCAGATGGAGGATGATGTCATCGGAGCACTGCAATTCAAGATGAACACAAACTGACTGAAGAGTGTCCAGAGGACAGTGACCAGAATGACCACAGCTCTGGAAAACAGGATGTACAAGGACAGAGCTAAGATTGCTGGAAGGTCCAGACATAGGAACAGTGTTCAGATATGAAAAAGGATGCTGAAAAGGGAGAGGAGACAACTAGCTCTGGGGTCTGGTACCGAGATAAGAGGGAGGAGGTTTTACCTGCATGATAAACATTTTGGTAAGACACTGGGAAGAAGCTTCTGAATGGAGAGTTAAGACCCTGGGTAGGAGTGAAACCTCCATCAGTAGACTGGTGAGACACTTCTCAGGCAGACTCAGGAGTGTCAAAGACATGCTCTAGTCCTGCCCTCTGTGTGCATGGAAAGACTGGGGAAAAAAAGTCTCTTTTTCCAAAATCCACAGAGAAAAAGGCTTAAGGCTAGAGAACAGTTCCCAACAAAGCTGGGCTGGTGGGCTGCCATCTTCTGCGTACAGCTGCAGTGCCCAGTGAAGCCATCAGAGAAGTTACTACCACAGGATCTCAGTGACCTTGGAAGGATCCCCAAACGTGAACGCAGCACATGCTTCCCTGCCCCAGGGAAAGGCACGTATTTTTGCTCACAGTTTATGAATCTTTGACATACAGTCCCTATGACACAGCCTTGGAAGACCATATCTTTTATTTATTATGCCTAGCAATCGTCCTTGTAACCAATTAGGTAAAAAAGCAGGTGGTCAACAGAAAGTCTGCAAAGCAAAACCCCTCATCAAAACAAACACTATACCTTCTGGAGCACAAAAACCCAAACTGTAAACAGATCTAATCACTGCTAAACCCTTATAATCCAGTCCTTGCTCAAGTTAAGAGACTGGAACCAAGAGTAAAACACTTCAGAAAGCATTAATCGGAGGGATTTATGAATCATTTCTCAGGGAAGAGGAGCCAGAACTATTGTAAACTCCAAACACCGTGTTGTGAAAAGGGGCTCAAACCTGCCCAGTTAGAATGGACTGAGGAGCAAGGGGTCCCATGCCACCCACCAGGACAGCTTCTCTGGGGACCAGGAGAAAGGCTGTCATCATCAGCTTTACCCTGAAGTCGTAAAGGAAGACTTGTGGAACAGAGAACAGCCTGCCCGTAGCTCCTCTATAAAATATCTACAGTTACCAGCGCTCCCCGTACCTTGTTGAGCGTTACGTTCAATAATATTAATAGGCTCATATTTACCGTATCTTAAAAGCTAACAATCCCATTGCCAGCGCTAATTAAAAAGACAAGGAGCTGAAAAGCAGCAGTGGATTATTTCTTCAATATGGATTCATGCCTAGATTTAATAAAACCTGCTTTACTGTTATAACCTTACATTTGTTTCAAGAACACTATAAAAGATAAGTCTGCTTTTTTGTTTTTATTGACTTGGAGGGTTTTTCTTTCGGATCTGTAAAACAGCGTTACAGCTATGGGAAGAGGATGAAGTAGGCTGTTTTTCCTGAGCAAAACTATGCTTCTGCTCCCTGAATACCGTGTCTGGGACGATGGCTGTGAAGGAACCAGGACACCAATTCAGAGAGAACGCTGAATACACGAGCAGACAGTGAAATGCAGGATTAGGGAGGTTTTACGTGCAGCAAACTCTCCCTGTGACTTTACAGAAAGCACCTCACCTCCAGCTACAGGTGAGTGCCACAGCCAGCTTTTCCAGGCAGCAGACAATATGGTTTCTTCCAGCCATGGAGCATCCCTGCCACAAACCAGAGCTCCCATGCTCAGCAGATCTGATGCCTTCAGCCACGCCGACCCGCCCTGCACGCACATGCCAAGCACACTACACATTCCCAGTGGGAATTGTTTCACTGCACCGCAGCGCACAACCCACCAAACAAAACCACTGCATTTCACCTACGGCTGAGGATAAAATTAGTAATGAGAGGAGTACCTTCATCAGCCCCTCTATGAAAGGTGTTGTAGACTTTCCACAACAGTTGCATTCCAGACGGACCCATCCGCCTTGCTCTGAATGTGAAGCATTGACATAGCATAGGAGCAGGTACACAATGCACCCGCAGAATCACTAGGTTGGAAAAGACCTTTGAGGTCATCAAGTGCAAACGTACTCTACTACACTATATCCCTAAGCACCTTGTCTATTAAATACATCCAGGGATGGTGACTCAACCCCCTCCCTGGGCAGCCTGTTCCAATGCCCGACAACCCTTTGGGTGAAGAACTTTTTCCTAATGTCTGGCACAGCTTGAGGCCATTGCTCCTACAACAAAACGACGATAAACCACAGCCACTCTCCCAAAACAAGAGCTGTCCCTAGGTGAGCTCATCTCTAGATCAAGTTTCTCATTTAGGCAGAGGCCAGAGAAAGTCTCCTGAAGACTGCTAAGGCTGGACTTTGAGGCTCTGTGCCCTACAAATGCTTTTCCATGCAAAAGGAGAATTATACCCCATCTTACTTCTAATTTTTCCTGCAAGATGCTGGGCCCCACTACGTCATAACAAGTCCCATTTCTCCTTTCCCGTGCCTGTCTGACCTTTCTCCTTCAGTGAATCACTTAATTATGTGGAAACAAAAATACGAAACAATGATGCTTTAAAAACACAAATGCCATAGCTTCAGATGTGAGAGCAAAACCCCCAAAGTTGTGGGTCTGCTGCTGATTATGGGTGTCAGAAGGTAACAGGGAGAGATCCACCCACTGCCCACACAGCTCTTGTGAACATGTAGGGACCTTACCCCTATTTTAGCACGTATCTCACTGATTACTGGAAAAAGGAGAAAAAAGCATGAGTGTCAGACAGTCAGTGGTCTTACAACATTTCACTAGTGTTGCAGTTCTTTCCTGGCAGAGGTTCTTTGGTATCAGTGATAATAACAAGGAAAATTTAAGGAAAACTTGATTTGAGCACATCAACAGCAACCACATTCCTTTAGCTTGTGATCACACTAATTCAAATAGACAAGATTTCCCCCCTCCCCCCTTTCCTGCACTTAATTTCCAGGTAGAGTTTGTTAAAGCCTGAAATCCCACCTGAACTTTGGCAAGGCTCTTTTTTTTTTTTTTTTTAAAGAAAGAATTAAATAAGGGAGGAAAAAAAGCCCCATACACAAATATTTGGCTAAGCGACCCATGGCAAATTGCGTAATGCCAGTTAAAAGTTGGGGTTTTTTTTAAGCATCAGCCCCAGAGGTTTTATCTGAAATAAAATCCTGATTACTTCAGATTCTGGAGGCAAACTGTGACCTCGCTCTGCATCTCCAAATTTGAAACATTTGCACTGCACCCCTCAATAATGATGCCTCTTGCTAGAAAAGAAGAAAAACTTCTCAAAAACGTGCTTATTTCCTTTGGTAAGGGAAGGTGGTCCCAAAAAAGAATTAGTTCAGCCTCATAGCTCCATCAAAAGTGATCATGCAAAATCTGAAATCGTAGAATGGTCTAGGTTGGAAGGGACCTCAAGGATCAGAGTTCCAACCCCCCTGCCACAGGCAGGGCCACCAACCTCCAGGCCTGGAGCTACACAAGGTTGTCCAGGGCCCCATCCAACCTGGCCTTGAACACCTCCAGGGATGGGGCACCCACCCACTCTCTGGGCAGCCTGTTCCAGCCCCTCACCACTCTCTCTGTAAAAACCTTCCCCCTAATATCTCATCTAAACCTTCCCTCCTTTAGCTTTAATACGGGGCTCTATCCCACAAATGTGGCCCATCTCCAGACACAGAACCGCCCTCTGTGTGCCCACACGCCCAGCAGTGTTATCTGCAACAATCCCAGTGCTCAATCCTTTCCGTCACTAAATGAGAAGCGGGCTCAGGTCACAGAACACAAGGAACTGCATCCCTTTCTCACATCCTTCCCTGGCATTTGCCTAGGAACACAGATATCTGTGAGGGCTGGGGGAGAAAGGGAGAACTGCACTGAGGAGTTTCGCAACACACTGCCTGATAGATTGAATAGCCAAACTCTTGCCAACCTTCACTTTGGCAGCCTTACTTCCAGTAGTCTAGGAATAAATAAATTTTAAAAAATTAAATAAAGACACAGACACACACACCCCACACCCTCCCCTCAAAAGAAAAAAAAGAAGTATGATTAAAAATAAATTGAAAAACCCAGCTTGTAATAAAGCTGGCAACTGCCCCGGGCTTCAAAAATGTCTGAGACACGACGCTGACGTTACAGACACTCTATAGACCCACCATATACATCTTTTATAGGGAAAAGAAGAGAGATATTTGCTCTATTTAAAACAGGTCTCAAATACAGTTTATGTTTTGAAAACGTAGCGAGCGTGGCTAACAAAATACAGAATGCAGCAACGAAACAAGCAACACCCATCCTACAAAACTGTCATTATACAACATTGCTGTTTACACCAAGTCTCCAAAACATACCTTCTGGTAATTTTTTTAATTAATGGGGTGCTACACAGTTAAGATAAACTCAGAAAGAGTATTCGTGACTTCTGCATTTTTAACTTCATACCCCGGTCTGTATTTACGATGTTACTGCTCTAACTTCCAAGAGTACTGCTGATACCCTTCTGGCTTGCTGTGAGACCCAATAGAGCTCCACAGGAGAAAGGATGTAACACAGGAAACCACGGCATCTGACTTCGCTCTCATTAAGTGTATTTAAGTCAGGCCAAACTCCACTGAAACCAACAGCTACGCCAGCGAAAACCCCTGTGACTCCACTGTTGCTCCTGAGGCACTGCTGAACAACCTCCCTATGTGCAGCGCGTCTCCAAGTGAAGGCAAAATACTTCTAACATCCATCCAACTCCTTACTAGTGTGAAATTACTTAAGCCTTAATTCAGCAAGGTACTTAAGTGCATTCCTACTTTTACAGGCATGAGACATACCAGTGACCTTAATAAGACTAGTCACACACTTAGATTTAAGCACACGCTTAAGCATCTGGCAGTGCTAAAACCCACGATGAGGAACAGTTCCACGTGAATTAAAGACTGCTTTACACCTTCACAGGCACACCAGCATTAACTTTGCTGTACCCCACGTTTGGTTGCACCACTTATTAGATAACCCTTAAAGTTTGACGACTGAGGAGGAATAGTCTCCAATAACTTAAATAGCATCAGTCATTTGAAATAGACTTTTAATTTACAACCAGTGCCCACTGAGCACCTTTCGCAGCGTGTACATGTGCTGGGTAACAGCTTTAAAGCATTCCTTTGTAAAGGAGTTTCCCTAAACAGCACCCTTGGATATGTAACTTTATTGCTTATGAGTAAGCATAAGCAAATACAAGGGGAGAGTGCACACCTACAAAAACAGCTGGGAACAAACATACCTCTGCTGGATTTTCACAGGAGATGCAAGGCTAAAAAACAACCCCACAAACATGTTTTAGAAGTTAAATATCTTCAAAGAGCCCACATAAACCTGAACGATTACTACATGATCTTCGTTTACCAGGCGAAGTAAAAGCAGCTATTATAAAAAAGAACCCAACCCAACGACTACAGAAAGACATCTTTAGATTGAAGAGGTCCTCTGGATTTGGATGGGTACGTCACCTGGGTGATTATACGTCTAACAACCAAGCTTCTGCACGTACAGGCTTGTACACGCACACACAGCTCTGGGTGCCAGCACCAAGGAGCTTTGAGGACTCAGGTTTATGCAGTTATTTATCCAAGGCCTTAGAAGCAAAATAAAACCAAACCAAGGCAAAGAAAAAACACTAATCTCAGTGAATGCAACAAAGTGGTAGTTTCCCCTTACCCTTCAGCAGTTAGAGAAAATTTAAGGCTTGTTGATGTCAATAAGTAGTTGTAACAAAGACATTAGTAATAGTGAGGGTAGAGAATGCTGCGTGAATGTTCTCAGCATGGTTCATTGGCAAGAGACCTAAAAATTGAATTATGAAGGAAAAAATCATTGATTCTCAAATCCAGGCAAGGTAGCTAGCCTATGTTAAAACTTATTTAATTTTTTTCCAGTGCTGCTTCATTCCTGAGCTCTCAGAGCCACAGCTTTTCCATTGAAAAGCAAAAGACATTTTACGCACAATTTTCCCTCTACTAGAAAGAGGTATATTGTGCCCTTCAGTGAACATAAAATTGATATTATCATCTCTTAGTTTATATCTCACTACTTAACCTTCAGATTAAAAGTTATTAGATTTGAATGACTAAAAAGACATCATGTCACCTTCCGTTCAATGTTGGGAGATGGGAGAACTTGGGGGAAAAGTCTGAACGATAAAAACACAAAGTTACCAGGAGCATAAAGTTGGGTTTTTTCATATTCTCTGATGAAACGGCACAAGCTCTACAAATGCAGCGATCTTTTCCCCCGTGCCGTAATCACCAATTATCAGTGCACTACAATACAAAATCAGACACAATCCAATAGCCTGCATGGAGTTTAATCTATACTTTCAAATGGCTCTTTCAATAGCAACAGCAGTTTAATAATTAGGCTTTATGTCTCTTCGGACAAAATGACTCAACACTGACGCTCCCTCAAAGCCTAACAAACAAATTTGGTTTAACCCAGTTATGTCAATATGAAACAAAGACTTTATCTTGGATCTAGTTTAGCAGTTTTGTTCTGCAGAGATAAGACCACATCGTGATCAATGGGACCATAAAACTCCTGATGCAGTTTGTAACCTCTCCCCACAGGTTTTCGAAATAAGATGAAACTTACCCAAAGTAGTTAAAAATAAAATAAAAAAGCATTCCTTTGAATTTACACTGCCATATACTCAGAGTTCTTTCCAGTCAAACCTTCTTTTTGCTCTGCCCAGTTAACACAGCCTCTCAACAATACACCAAACCCCCCAGTTCTTGTACATTTTCCTCATCTTTGGCCACGAAAAAAATCCAAAGAGCCACATATTCCCTTGGGAGTTTGCTTCCCTCAATTTAACACTTCACATCTCAACACTTCTCAAAACAACCCCTGTCAAAGGGCCCAACTGTGGCATCTTCACATCAGTACCACAAATACTCCCCCTCAATACAGCGAGACCGACTGGGAAGAAATCATTGACTTGAGCACAGACACCAGAACCTAGTCCAAATTTCTCAGGACTATGAAACCTTCTTCTTTTCTCTTACACAGGAGCAAAACTGTATTTTTCACTTGTATAAATTCAGCAGAATAAAAGTGTGAAAAGTACAAAACCAGATGCAATAGAACATATATAATGCTGTCAATTTTTTTTTTTCAATGAAAAACCCCTTCTTCCCTTACTTTGTGGACACACGGCAAAACCGGTATTTATCTAAACTCTTCAGAGAGCTTGAAGTGACGCTTGATAATTACAGTATAGTTCAGCTCAAAGTGAAGAAAAGAAACTTCCCTGCCATTCTTTATATAAACTTCCTCCCTGTTTCTCTGCGTACCGGTCGCCTTTATATCACTACTCCGCTTTGTCATAAACAGTCACCCCACAACCCCTTTTTTATCAAGCAATCTACACGCTACCTAAAAGTACACTCCACTCCATCAGGCAAGCTATAGGTTTACATTATACAAACAGTGGGATTCTGCCTGCTCAGCGCAGGTTGTCAATAAATGCAAGCAATTGCAAAACGGCAACGTGTGGGTTTTTTTTTTTCCTTAAGAGAACACTGATACGAGCCTGCCAGTTCTGCAAAATAAACTCTCTGCAATCTCTGCAGCTAATCTGTCAACAAATTACTATTAAAGTCATACCTCCTGGAAGTTCAAAAGCGTTCTGGATTAGACAAAAGATACTGAGTCTTATACTCGTGGGGCAGTACTTGAAGTTACGGTATCAAAGTGGATCTTGCTATTGATGTGGAGAGGTTTGTATTTCTGCCTCCACTCAACACAGCATTTGGTGTCTTGCTGCTCTATATCGGAATTCAACTTTGTATTCATTCTCTTTGTTCAGTTCTTATTCTTGTTTCTCTGCTAATAACGTCAAGAACACTTTCATGAATAATCTCAAGGATAAAAATAAATCACAATAAATAATATTTATTTTATAAGCTTAAAAAAAAAAATACTGGCTGGAACTGAAGCATCAAACCTTCTATTTGAGCAGACGTCAGAAACCACTGAAGCAACTAAAGCTGTGATCATGTACATTAAAAGGCAGTTTGTTCCCATGAGTATTTATTACTCCTTGGTAGGCAAGAGTCACGCCATCATTACGTATTTTCTGTCTGAGTTTCCCTTGCCCAGCATGACCTCTAGCTTGTGGGTCACTCCGACACCCATTTTGCACCTCCCAGATGTTTTCTGCAATGCCTCAGTGCCTACAGATGTTGCAGACCCTGCCTGTTACCCCATTTCCTAGGCTTTCTGACTTTGTGGGCACCTCGGAAACAATGTCCTGAGCCTTGCTGCCTGTCCCCATGCCAAATGCCCACCTCTGGTCCCTTTAGGAAGTCCAGTGACCCAGGAAGTCCAATGCCTTCTCTAGGTTTTCCAGGCAGGTCACCAAAACCCTGTCTCCCCGTTCCACCACATCCTGACAGTCATTCCCAACCACCAGCACCTGTGGAAGCTGCAGCAGCAGAAGGCAACCCCTCCTACCCTCAGCAGATGCCAAAATACTGTAGGAAAGGGTTTTCCTTCCCTTTCAGTCTGGTTCTGGGGGCGATTTCTCCTACATGTATCTCCATTTTTATCCAACTCTTCCACAGATTACTCTCCCCTTAAGAGTCCCTCACGTTGCTTTGACTTTCTTCGCAAAGTATCTTGCTTCATGATTACAAATATAAACATCAGTTGGAGTGACTTTATTATTCATAGCAGAACTCATCCCCACATTCGCTACTCCCAGTTCAACAGTACATTTCACAAGACTGCTAATGCTAAAATAATTTAGCATCTCTCTCCGACTCGTCGCGTGGCAGGATCACTCTAAGATGAGGTGGAAAGAGTGAAACTTGTCCTCTGAGTCCTCCCTGCGCTTCCTAGAAGAACGTTCCCATCACACACCGCTCCTTCTAACACATAAACATCTGTGGTGCTCCCTATTTTTCCAGGATAAAATATTTACAAGTTTGTAAACTCATTAAAACCTCCTAAAATATAAAAAAACTAACCTGAAGAATTTCTGGTTTCCTTTCTGATAGCAACAGAGACACTGGTCCTCATAAATTCCTGAATTCCACACAAAATGCGAACCAAAATTCCACATGGATGCTTCACCCAAGCCATTGTACACCCCAACTTCACCGCTCACCATGGGAACACCCAGCAAACCACAACAGCACAGCCCAAACTACCCACCACCGGTAGTTACTTGGGGTTGGTTTTTTTTTTCCAGACAAAACAAGTGCCAGGTGGCAAAAAGAAAAGATTTGAATGAAATGCTCTTAAGAAATAGCTGTTTAATTCAGAACTCCTTCATTTGTATTGAAGAAGCGTTTTGTACAACGCATTCTGTTAAGTGACCTGAGAGCATATGTTGTATACGGAGAAACATCTAAACATTATGCTCCATGTTGAATGTGTATCTGTAAATGCTTGCATTAGCTGTCTGAAAACAACGGGTTTTTCTTCTTTTCGGCATTTAAAAATATTTTCCAAACACAAAGATTGATATTTTTATGCAAGCTCTGATTACCCTTTTGTTGTTATCAGGTCTTGGGTTTTGGTTGTGGTTTTTTTGCTGGGGTTTTTTTTTTTTTTTTTAAATAAATGTTTTAAACTTTGCAATCAACTTGCTTTTTTAAAAGATAAACTCCATGGAGAAGTTAGTCATCAAAACCAATTAACAGCAGAATTCAAACACAGAACACAAAGGTCTTTTAAGAACTTGGAGAAAAGCAAGCTCCCCCAACCACGTTTATTGTACTGGCAGAGGATAAATAAACTATAAGCTAAAAACGGAGCCGTGTGAAAGCAATCCCGAGCCTGGCTATCCCGCATCCCGGCCCCGCACCCTGCTCCCACGGGGGCTGGCAGCACTTGTGTCTGTGCCGGGCACCATTCGGGGAGGGCTGGAGAGCCCACGTAGGAATGAATCGGTGCCACTCCTTAATTGACCGAATGGGCGGCTGTTGAATGACACAACCCATGACATGCATGATTACAGCACTATCTAAGGCAGCCTGAGCCCCCCCAGATAGCTATGGAGCAGCCTTGGCATGAGGTGCCAGCACTGAGGGTTAGTGACTGCTGGTGGGAGCAGCAGAGATGAGGTCTGAGCAATTCGGGTCTATGTTGTGTGCATGTGCGCACACACACACATACAACTCCCCCACCCCCCCTTCCCGTTTCTATGTTGGAAAATTCCATAGGGCTCCTATGGAAAACACAACGTAATTAACTCATTTTGATACGAAGCCTTTTTAAGGCGAGACCTTTGTGTTGAACATATTTTACTGTTCCACTCCTCTTCTACTGTCCTATATTAATCAAAACTGTAACCCCTGTTGTCTTTGCACTACGAATCAGAATGTGCCCCTGGCGAAGAATGAGGGAAAAGTCAACAGGAATTAAGTTTCAGTGCAACTGTTTACTCAACTGTGGCCTGCAGTTATTGAAATTTTATCCGTGGTTTTGTGTGACTACTGCAGTAATGAATTCAGCATGGCTGTGATTTTCTCACTGATGGTATTCTCACTTCAAGTAAAAACCTGTAGGATGAAAATGATTGAAGCAACCAAAGTCTACGCATTTAGTATCATCCATTTCTCCAACTTGTTTAATTAGGGCAAGCTTTCTGTCTTAGGTGGTCAAACAGGGGTCCCCTGCTCCTCCCCAAGCCTTGGGTTTGCTTTGTTTTTGAGCTCAGGTTTGTTTGGGTTTTTTTTCTTCTCCACAACAACCTGCTAAAAAGATCATTGTACACTTAGGGGAGTCCTAACCAGCTGCCAATCGCTTATTTAAAAGGTTTTAAGAATGCTTATTGCATTAGAGAAAGCATGGGTTAGCAGTAAGCATATTCACTGTGGCCCTGCTGCAGCCTTTGTTCCCAAACACGTTAACGATACATGCCGAGCACTTTGGTGTAAAATTTCCTCAGAGGGTTTCAAAATTTTATCAGGGAAAAAGGAAAAAGACAAAACATATTAGGCAGATAATTTACACTGGCGAGCTTGGTCACCTCCCAGGAAACACACTAATTAAAACGCATCGGCAAAAGGCACAATTTGGTCCCCATCCTTCTGAACTGAGGAGTTGTGAGGCGGGATGTATTTATTTATTTATCCTGACATTCTGCCGCAGCAGATACCTCCGCAGCCCTTCTCACTAATAGAAAACATTCTGTTGATAGAGGTTGCTAGGTTATATTAAAATTTGTTGCAAAAACAAAACCGAGCGTTTAGTGTATTTTCCACCCAGTGACATATTTTGGAAACCAGTTATTTGTATACAGCAGTTCACCCAATCACCGCCACCAGACTCAACACATTCAGGCAATGGAAGCAAGCCCTGATCTTTGGACGTCGCCAAGCAATGATTTAAAAAAGAGCCTTGGAAGAGAAGTCCAACGTTTCCCTTTACATTAACGATTGCAATCCCCGGACAGAGAAAAAAAATATGTACAGAATGTCGTCGGCAAGTCCTAAAAGCATCCTCCAACTGGCAAATACACAGGGTTTGGAAGGGGAAGAAGGTGGGGGTGGGGGGGGAAGTTAAATGCTTC
>VZTU01005812.1:200824-218506 GCA_013400835.1 Zapornia atra | reverse complement strand
GGGGGGGGGGGAAGTTAAATGCTTCATGCTTTTTCTGGAAGTAGGAAACTTGTAATACGTCTTACAGTACCTGCTGTTGCTGGAGATGTGCTAAATCTGCAGCCCCAATTTCAACTGAAGGTGTCTCGCCGTTTGATCTCACTTCCCGCAGGCTGCACTCTAGTAAATGGTTGCCACCGCTCGCTCCATTCTGAATGGCTGAACCGTTACTTTTTGTCTCAGTCCCAGATTCTTGCATCATGACTCAAAAACCTGAACTAATTTAGGGGAGGGGAGGAAAAAAAAAAAAAAAAAAAGGGGAAAAAAAAAAAAGCAGCTGTTAAAACAGTTGCTGTATATAAAGAGACATGCCCTGTTTTAAATCCTGCCAAAACTGTAAACATTTGTCATTTCCCTTCATACGATTTATCTTTCATTAATGGTTCATGCTACTAGTTTATGTTTATTTATCTGTTGGTACAGCTATAATTTTAGTAAGTTAGTTCTGGTCTAAATATAGTAGTATTTGCTCAACATCTTTTTTCCCTTAGAGAAAAAAAAATATTTTTGAACGAACACACAGAATCCATAATTAAATTTCTCTAGTTACATCTGGATGCTTTCCTTTGAAAGGGATGAGTCAGGCTGCAACATACGATGGACAACATAAAGAACTCGATAGGCAATATGATGGGGAAGGCAAGTGAAGCAGAGCATTCACTATTCTGGTTTCCATTCACACCATGATACTGCCAAATTAGCACCTTTAATTACTCTGAAGCAATTTAGGCCAAGTCTGGGATGTGCTGGACACCATCAGTGTCTGCTTGGGGAAAACCCCTTCAACTGCTCACAGAATTTGTCTACTTGGCAACCTTCTTGGCTATGGGTTTGATCTGACTGTGGATGCACTATGGTGAAGAACTCCCTGTGTTATCTGCCTGATGCAACAGCCACAGCAGTTCACCGCCCGCTCGCACGACTCTCCGCTCTTGGTGGATGTCTGTCCCCAGGTGCTTTTACAATGCTGTGCTTGTCAAACATATCAGTGGGTCACAGGCCCCCCAACAACGAGGAGGATGAAGATGGGTGCCTGCTCACTCAGCCTGAAGCTGCTGGGATTCACCCATCTTTGTGAATTAACTGGCCGCATTTGTGCACAAGACAACCCCCAAAGCAAGCAGACACGCCACTTTTCAGCTGCAAACCGCTACCTTTGAAATATTTTGATGAGCTGTTTCATTATTATAGATATTTCCACCTGCAAGGCCCCAAGTTACAGGATTTAGATGTTATGAACCTGCTCAGCTTCCTCCAAGCCCATCCCTCCCTCCCTTCACACTCCTCTCACACTTACCCCAGGCACACGAGGTACAGCAAGCCAAGCCCTGTGCCCCAAGCACATTGCTTACTCCATGCTAACTCACCACACGCAGGTGTGAGCCAAAAGCCTCTGTGCCTGGTAGGTCACCTCGAAGGTAAGACACTTTGTACTTAAGGAAGAACCTGCCTGAATTTGGTAACTATCCTGACTCAAAAGGAAGAAGAAAAATCCCTTCCCTTCCAGATCATAAGGGTGAGAGAAAGCAATGCGTTTCATCAGAAAAGTACCAAGGGAAATTCCTTTCCCTGGAAACTCCATATGTGTAACATAGAGCACGAAGGCACAGTACCCACCACCGGCTCCCCAAGTATCTGCTAGACCCACACCAGACACCCCCCACCACCCGACTCCACACATAGAGGTACACCGCAGCCCAATGCACCATCACCAGACCTCTCGTTCCTTTGGTAGCTTCAGAAGTTCATAATGATGCTCCATACAGCTGATAATCAAACTGAGAAGCAGCCGACTAACGAGGGCTTCGTCACCACCATGCTCCAGTGTCAGCACTCCTCGCTGATTCACCTCCGAGGCGGGTGAACCACTCATTAGCCAGACCCTGCTCCCATCATGATGGGATCGATTCGCGCTGATGGCCGCCCAAGCGCATGGACGGTGCTAGGACAGACTCGAGCGCTCTGATTACATTTAAATAAATTTCAGCCAGTCTATGGAAATTTCTTTCAATCTGTTTTGTGAAATCCTCAAATTATGCACGGGGACAAAAAGGGTTTGGGGGCTCATTATAAAGCTGCTGTCAACTCCCTTGTAAAAGCTGCACAGATCTAAACAAACCAACACCAGACTTCCCAACACCACTGGCAAATGCTTCTGGGTTCTGACATGATCCTGGGCTGACACAGACCAAGCATGGTGTGGTTTTCGTTTTCAGCACGGTAAGGAAAGTACACAAGCACTACAAGGCCTAAGTTTTTACCTAGGTTTTTATGTGTTTACACCAGCAAGGCTGGATTGTGCACCAGGCAGCCAGGTTCCTTTGAAGAAGAGACTTCTCCAGACAGCTCAGTAGTTGCTCAAAGGTCTAGCATGCAATCTTTATACTCTACGCTACTAAAAAGGACATGGCTCTCTTAGCCAGAGATAAAGCCAAAAGAAAGAACGAACTGATGTAACTTCTTTCTGCTTCCATCCAAATTTGGGATCAAGCCTCAACTGAAGAAGATCTGGACAAGGATATCCATCGTGCCAGACTGGATCAGCAGGTTAAACCCAGAGACTCGTGTCTTTGACTGCTGTGACGCACAATGATAAATGGCAAGTGGCACATCACCACCACGCAGACCACCATCCAAAGGAGGAAGGACACAGTAAAGAACTGGTAGGAGGTGTCTCCAACAGATACCACAGTGGAAAGAGATGCTAAAACTGACATACCCAAGCGGTAAAGGAAGACATTTCATTGCCCAACGCTCCCAACACAACAAATTGAACTGGAAGCAAGAACCTGGATAAACTACTAAGAAGGGTCAGAGAAAGCACTGACCAAAGCACTGAGATGCCTCCAATAGCGACATGAAGAAGGTGCAGCACTGAGAGGCAGATCTATCACTGCCTGATCACAGTTTGTTGGCTTGCCCTTGCGAGCAAAATATCTCCAGGACACAGAAAATAATTCACAACCAAACTGGTGAAGAATTTATTTATTCTCTCTCAGATTGCAAAATGCTCCTGAAAAGAAACAGCAGTGGGAATTGCAACAATTTTTCCAACCAATAGGACCAAGAAAAAGATTATTTATAGTATTTGGCCACAAAAAAAAAATCATAGTTCTTGAGAACCTTTTTTCCATAACACACTTCAGGCCCTGCTCTACCTTTCAAAGACACCCCCCCAGTTACCACCTGAGCTGCACAGGGCTGGCCTGGCCCCTCCACATCCCATGTCCGCCCTCCCAATTATACCCAGTGGAAATGACAGCAGCTAGCAAGGAAATGGGAGAAAAGAGAACGGACGAGAGTAGAAAGGAAAAAGAGAACATCAGGAGAGTGAAAAGAAAACTGTGATGTTTGGACTGTCAAAAAAAAAACATATTAAAAGCAGAAGTGAACATTTTTGAGCCAATTTGCTTTAAAACCACCCATCACCAACAGTCAACTTCAATATAACTTCAGCTGAACACCAATCCAAAACAAATCCAGTCTGCTGAAACACCTTCAACAGAAAACAGGATTTTCTAGGGAGAACAGATAAAACTGTTTATTTCCTCACCGTGGTCAAATGCGAGTTGACATAAATAATCACAGTATGGTTTGATCATTAAGTGCCATGTCATGAAAATCAACCTGCAAGAGCTTTCTGCGAGGATGATGATGATGATTTGTCTTTTTGAGCACACCTAAACGAGCTAAGGGGACAGTACACCGAGGCTGGCTGAGATAACTGTCTCTCCTTGGCAGAGAGGAGAGGACCTTATAGAAGCCTGGTAGTGAAGTCTGTCATTCAAACATTGCCCAAGAAAAAACAGCAAAGCAAGGTTGACTTTATGCAACGTGATTAATGCTCTGTGGGAACCGAACTGAAGCTTCAGGTCCCATCCCACAAACTGGGATTCTGGCCTAAGCACAGCCCCAAGCAACCAAAATAGTGCTGAAGAGGCTGCTACGCCTAACAATTTATTACAGGAAATACAGCACTCCACAAAAGCTTCCATGACATTCAAGATACCATGTTCTGACTTGGGAAATTTAATGGCAAAGGAGCACATCCAATGTCACGCGTCCTACAAAGCAGAATGGCCCTCCTATATATTCTGCAAAGGAAAATGTATTTTTACAGCTTAAAATAGATGAGTTTGGGCTTTTTTCTATAAAAATTCTAAGATATTTCACAACAGGAGGGATAGAGACTGACTCTTTAAGATTATTAAAGGTGACACAGGATGTTTTTCCCATATGAAGGGACCAAAGCTAAGCTGCTGTAGGTACAACTTGTAAAATTTTATCCTGAAATCAACGGCAACATAATAAAAGACCTGTTCTTAGCCGACTTAATGTCAGCTTGGTTTAAAAAACCTTCACAACAATGATCAATTTTTTGAGATTCCTGTCTTAACCCACACAGAATCTTTTCTAGCTTTGATGCACAATCAAATACAAAGCCAAAGCCACACAGTCTGGCTCATCTCCCTGGTGAGTATGTTATGTTCAAGGTAATGGAGTAAAATTTCAGTGGCGTGGAATCAAAGCAAGGCACTCTGTCAACAGGAGGACAACAGCTAATCATCCTCCAGATGACTTGGACTGAGGTAGGGGACAGCTCATTTCTTAAGGGTATGGTCAAAATTGAAAAGACATAGGTTGGATGCAAACTTTGGCTGAATCAAAAAGCTCTGAGGACTCAAGTGCTGGTTTTTTGAACTCAAAAGACAGGACCTGAAGGAATCCCGAATTTTGAAAACATTCTGCACTAATGCATTGGGGAAAAAAAAAAGTCTGTAGCATCACACAGACCAGATGCTCCAGATACACATCTCCCAGCTCCACCGGACTACTCAGATGAGCAAGGTTAAGCATGGAGATTAGTAGGCAGGAGGTGGGCGCTGAAGTGTGCAATTTCTGCAATTCTTCTACTAGTATAGTTTCTAAAGACTAAGCAGCATTGTTTAATGTCAGCGTGAGGGAGGATTTACTGACTGAAGCACCCGTCAGAATAAGGTAACACTGCAAGTCTGGAAAAGTAAGGGACTGATACTCAGATGTATTTAGATGCCTTACCATACATGGAGGCACCTGGTGAGACATTTCCAGGACTCCTGAACAGGCACCAATCTACATCTTTAAGTATCTCATCACCTTTAGGAAAACATCCCTGGGGCCTTCTGGGCCTTAACATCTTTGTTCTAACATGTGTCCTGATGGTCACATATTCAGCAGGTAGCTTGTATGTTTCAAAGTTACTTCCAAAGCTGATGATTTTATTTCAGCTATTAGTTGTTTACAAATATATATATGTGTATGTATACACACCTAAAGATCACTCAATGTTTCTGTCCCCTGGAAATGTGCTAGAGCAAAAAATGTTGTCGTAATACATCCCTCCTTTGTCACACTGGTGAAAGATTTTAAGCTAACAAAAAGTTCAGTCTTTATGCCAGGGCAGTTAATTAAGGTTGACCAAGTCAGGCAGAAGTAAATTAACTTGGCTGATCAATTATTTATACGAAGCAGAATAAATGCCCTTAAAGAACTTGGCCCAGCCAGGAAAGGACATGTAAATTAAGCACAACACAGATTTATAAAATATATTTCTACTTTTACAGACAGAAGAGTTAATGGCAAAATCAGATTTAAGTAACTGATCAAAAGACAAGATATAGTCTTAAATCATATGGCAGACCTACCATCTACACACACAGTTTGTCAGCAAATGTTTTACCTGTTGCCAGCAGCTCCCCAAAGCAAGCTCAGGACTAACTTTTGAGCCCATCTCTGTTGGAGAGTAAAAATACCCCCAAAATGTTTGGAAGCCTTTCAGGACAACCCAACATGGCGAACGCAGGATTCTACCTCTTGAAAATGAAACGTACTCCAGAGTGTGACCAACAAGGCAATACACTAGGCACGAGCAAAGTTGCTTCTTACCCCCAGCACGGGTACAAAAGCAATGCCGAAGCAGCCTGGTACTCCTGGCCAGGAGCAACGAGGACCGCGATGCCTCTCCCAGACCACTGCCCAACTCACAGGTGGTCCCTCCGAGTCCCAGTATTGTTGGAGCAAGTGCTGTGTTGGGGAAAGCATTTCAGGCTCCACATCCCACCATGGCTTCTGAATTTTCCCAGGAACATGCTCTGACGGTGACCAACCGATGCCACAACGCCCATCTCTTCCAGACCCTAGGTCAGTGAGGCGGCCAGCAGCACCGTCCCGCCATCCATGAGTTCAGTAAAAGAAAAAGGATTCACCAGTGGAAATTAAAAGCCTTGTGTAAGGTAAGGCTTTGATCTACCGTGGGGGAAGGCGTACAGATGTTCAGCTGCTCATTTACTAAATTACACCATGTCACAATTAACTGTGAATCAGCCAGCTTCACATGAGCAGCTCGAGGGCTGCCACCACGCTAAGTGCAGAAATAACGCCGGGGAGGGGAGTCCAAACTACCCAGGTGGACCAGATATCTCCTCTCTGTCCATGTTTGTGGTTAGCTCGACTATTAGAAAGCCATCCCAACATATGGCATGATTTAACTAAATCAGAGCACGCTGAACTCCCCAGCCTTTCTCAACTTACAAACCCCTCCGCTCTCGTCATTGCAGATGGGTGACTACCCGTCATGCTTTTAGAGTTTTCAGTAGCCGTCATTTATCCTGCTGACAGGGTGTATTTTAGGTATAATTATGTACTAACTAACTATAGATCAACTGTCAGTACATTAGGGTACTTTTTGGATAAAACTTCACGCTTACCCTTTTGAAGGCCACTCGCCTACACACTACTGGTGGCTGCTGAACTGAGCAGGAGAAAGGAGAAGGGGAATTCAAAGAGCAGCTGAGGATGATCTTTTAAGAATCAACCGAAATAGTAAGGAACGGAGCAAGTCAGGCTCTGCTGTCCTGAAAAGCGATGCTGAGTCACGTCTGACAGCAGCGTTTGGAGGAGGAGAGGCGAACCTGGAGCAAGGCAAGGGAGGAACACGTACGGGATGTGTGAAAAAGAGGAAACAAAGAGACAGCGACGAGGTGAAATCCTTTGATATTTCCTCAGCTTAAAGAGGTAATTCAATGCATTAAAACGGATCCTTGAAATTTCAAAGGATGAAACTCGCACAACAAAGATTGTCGAGAGTGCTATTTTCTAGGATTAGAACAAAAACGTATTGGGATTTGCTATATGATCTTACATTGCTGAGCAGGACTGTATACTTGCTGTTATGCAAGCACCATCTTCCAATAGCGAATTTTCATAATTATAACAGAAAGGCGTAAATTTTCTAATGCATGGCAGTTCAAAAAGTAATCAAGAGAATGAGCCTGAGGGCTATTTTAATGTATGCAAAGCTAGTGACCCACAGTAAATGGGAGGTAGGCTTCAATGAATGCAAAGTAATGCACACATACTAAAGACCTGGTCTGATGAGGGACGGCTAAAATTAACACCCAATTAATTTCCGAATTGACAAACAAATGAAACCCATAAATCTACTTTCTCATTAATTTTCTTGTGGTATAATTTAAAGCAGTAATATGAGGGCAAAAACTGAGCATTATCCATCATAAATATCAAAAAAGATAGCACTGTAACACCATAAATTATGCATATTACCTGTTGTTAAAAATGATTAATGTATTATCAACTTTATCGTGCACTGTATATGTCTAGACGTATCTAAAATCTGAAATTTCATTTAGTGCTTAGGAAATAAAGGGTCCAGAAGAAATGGGATTATCTGCAGCACATCCTCAGCTTTGCCTCCTAACACAGCCCTGCCGCTCTCCTCTCGGCTGGGCTCGTCCCAAGCCTTGGCTCGGTGAAGGTTGAGCACATTGCAGAGGTGATGCTCCAAGCCCCCTGGGGAAGGCAAGCTAATCATGCTGCTCTCGGAGCATCCCCTTGAGCAGATCCAGACATGGCCCCAGCACCTGGATCACACAGGGCTGCTCCTCTTCCCTGCCCTCTCGATGTCAGGGAGGAGATACTTGGTGGTGCAGAGCCAGGGGGAGGAGGTAAAAAAGGAACAAGGAGGAGGAAAACATGAAACTGTCACTGAATTCAGTGAGCAAAATGCCAGTGCTTTCCAAAAATGCTCGAGCACATCACCTCGGCCAACAGGAGAAGGATGTGGGTTGCCTTGCTCCTCCCTGGGGGTCATGTCAGTGAGATGCTGAACTTCCACCAAACTGAACCTCTACCAGGGTTATGTCTGCTTGCCACCCTCGAGTCTCCCGAGTAGCAGCTTCACCTACTCCTGTCTAGATGCAAGCTGCCACGACTTTTTATTTATTTAACTGTATACAACGACACCACCTCCTTCACTGTTTGCACGCACAGCTTGCAGTGTCTGGGTCATCTCTTTCCAGCAGCAGTGGTGAGCATTGTTAGGGCCATGGGAACCTGCAGCCACGCAGAGACAGCTCAGTGAAAGGCTGATGCTCTGCAGGAGCTGAGATGCGAGACAGCTGTGGTGAGGAAAAGGGGAGTCAGGATCCTAATCCCACTTGTGCCACACTGACTAGTTGTGAAATCACGGTCAAACAATTTAACTTAGAGAATCAGCCACTGCAGCTGAGGAAAATCCCTTCCCCCGAGGAAATCTCTTCTGCCAAGGGCACTCCTGACCACAGATGGTAAGGAGACAGAAGCAAATCCAAGGAAAACCAATTGAAACAGACAGTAAAACACTGCCAACTGCCTTGTTCAATAGAGCTAGAGCCGGTCCCCACAAAAAGCTAGCGCACCAAAACTGAGAAGGTTACAGGTCTCACCCCTCACCTTGAGGTAGGACCCAACGATGGACAGCTCAGCTTCCCCCGAACAAGCGTCTTGCATCCTCCATTTTACACACAGGCACGGAAGTTACTCCCAGTCTCACCTTGGATAAACCACCCCCCCCTCTGCAAAGCCAGCTCAATCTCAATCTCTGCCTCTCAGCTTGACAGCTATTAAAATCCATATTCAGCATGAGCTCGTGCCATAGCTGCATAAAAGCTCTAGAGCTGGGCCACTTCCAAACGACTGGCAAATATGATGTAATCATTTACATACCATCATCGGCAGAGTGAGGTTCCTTTCTCTCTCCTGGGGAGAGCTGTCTTTCAGCTGTGAGCTTGACAGAAATCATCCTTACCATCACTGGGATCATCATTTATTTGGAAGGAAAGGAACGGCGGGGTGACAGGAAAAAAAACCCCAACAGGCAAACCACACAAGAAACCATACTTCATTGTATCATACTACTCCGTGACTCCTCCCGTGCAGACACGAGCACCACCTGCACTAGAGGAAAATCACCTCCAGAAGGACAGACACTTAACTGTGGTACGGAGGGGGCACAGAACGGCTGTGGAGAGCTGCCTCGGTGCCGGCGTCTCTCGGGAGGTACCTACCTGCTCATCCCAGCCCGGGCGTAGCCGCGTGTGGGGTTCCCCACGGTTTCGTGTAGAACAGGAACAGAAACTGCAGAGCTGTTCTCACAGCCCGGGACTTATTTGTTTGTATGCACACTGCCCTGAGCTTGCAACACAAACTCTCACAGTCTGCCTCACAGAAAAAAAAAAACAGGAGACTATTCAACCAAGTAAAAGACCAAAGTTGCATCTAGTAAATATGGCTGGTTTATGCTAGGCAACAGCAGCATCGCTACAGTGAGATGGTATCAAACCTTCTAAGACCGAGTGCTGGCTGCAGATGAATTAAGACTCCCGCCCTCCACAAGTATCTCCATGAAAAGTGTTTCTAAACTCCACACAAGCCTCTAGAAGTCGAAAACAATCTCAAAGCCAGGTGCAACTCTGCGATACTTCTGCACGATGCAGTTTTCACTTTGCTATTTTTGCTCAGCTTAATGCAGGGAAGGTTTCATTCATTACAGTAACACAAGTCAATTAACGACCGGCTTGTGCACTTACACACTTCGGGTACCTCCTGCTTCCCCCTAGCCCCGATGTCGCTCCAGTAGCCCAGATGAACAGTACATTTGGAACACCGGTGCAAGCCGGTGAATGCAATAAATCACGCTGTATTTGGTTGCTTGCTTTCCCAAGGCATGAAAAGGACAATTATTTAATGTTATCCTTCAAAAGCTCCTTATAAACGTATATTCAAGATATTTTAACAGGTTAATTCGCATATAAGGGAACAGGCACCACCTCCTTATAAAAAGAGTTAAGATTTCTTTCTCAAGGTCACTCTAAGAGGGTTTACTCCCTTTGTGTGCAAAGCCCTGGCAATTTACTCTTAGCACTAACAGGTCCTGCCCGGCACTGGAAATTCAAACCCTGTTCCCAAACAATAACAAACAAGAATTTTGGAAAACAAAGACGGTGTGAGTGAGTTTTTCTTGCTCATTTACAAAACAACCCAAAAGCAACAGCTACCAGGATGGCGTGCTCTAATTAGAACTCCCAGAAACCAAAGAGCAAACAGCCAGCATACAGAAATTAGCAGATGTAAACGCAGTTTTCCAGTTATAGAAAGCAGAAAAGCAGCTCTGTCATCTCACTCGCAGGAGGAGGAGCGACTGAGCGTGGTTTTAAATTTGGTATTTTTCTCTCCATTCAAAGAGCTCTGCTTCTAAACCCGATTTTTTTTTCCCTCAGATCTCCACAGAAATAAAAAAGTGAAAGCTTTGCCTTTTCCAGCTCCATCGAGGGCACATGCATCAGTTAAAATCCGACATGAGAAAAGAGGGAAACCACAAAGCCCCCAACCAAAAGCTGACACGGGATGCGAGGCCGTACTCTCGGGGTGATTACCTGGTTCATAGCCCTATATCTTTGTCCTAGACCTTCTAACTCCTTGTTTGCTCCATGCAGGATTTTCTAGCCATCAGCCGTCTACCACTGTGCTAGTCGTCTTGCAGGAGTGCTCTCTCCCTTCTGAAAAAAGCAAACAACTGGATAGATATCATTACACTAAGGAAATCTCTTGGAAAAACCAAACAACTTGCTAATCTTTCTAGCCCCTTCACCCAAGTTAAAGATAAGCAAAGCAAACCAAAGTGAGTTTCAGCCACATTCCAGGGACAAGCTCCCCTTTTTCTCCTTTATCAAAATCCCAGCATTTAAAGGTTTTTTTTCCAGACCTTGCAGGATAAACTGCTGCTCACACCCGCAAACAAAGCAATATTTGTTTAATAACTGATTGCTGCCATGGGTACAGTAAACAAGGGGCCCAGCATTTGTGTTTATGAACAAACACATCATCTTGCAAGAGCAATTTAACATTAACCAGGTGGAATAATCAACAGATTTCATAGGTGACACTCGGGGCAGGACTAATGTAAACAGAGCAGGGAGGAGAAAGGGGCCACTCTTAGGGAATCAAGGTTGAGGCAAATGCATTACATAGTAAACAGCTGGGAAGAACTCAAGACAAACAAATAGTCATTCTTCTGACATTTCGAGAAGCAGAAAGGTTGTACGTTACATACATCAGCTGCTGACCACCATGAAATCAAACCAGTTGGGGACCAGGCCTTCTTGTTTACACAGTGCCATGTTTGCTTATAAACAACAATTTGCTGTTACCAACCTCACATTACTCATTGCATAAACGAGCAGATCAAGTGAAATCCTGTTAACTCTTCTGTGGATTGAGGGGTTTTTTCCCTCTCCTTCAACACCAACAAACAAAAAGCCTTTGCAGCCCTGCTGTGCAACCTCGAGACAACCGGCAGCACAGGAGAACACAGAGCTGTGCATCTCTTCCAAAGAAGGGGAAAGAAAGGAGCTGAAAACACTTGCAAGTGTTTTATGGAACAAGATTTACTGGGCAAGCCACTGATGGAAAAGACCTATTTACGTTTAAAAAATAAAAAAATCAGCAACTACAAAGATGGGATGCAAAATTTCCCTTTCTTCCCTAGAAGCAGCGAGCAAATTGATGGCTTTCCTGCACAACCAAACCTGCCCAGCACGACCATGTACACGTGTGACTTCATACACATACACCCATGGCCATGCCAGCTCCTTGCCTGAGAGCTATGGCTCTCTGTATGCAGCGACACAAGGGGCTGAAGCAGCAAGGCAAGGTTCAGCCCTCCTCCTTTCTCTCCCCCATGCTCAGTCCTCATCACCATTCTCTGATCTCTGCAGATCTCCCCAGCTCCCTTTTGTTAACTCAGGCTGGGCCAGAAACCCTTCTGAGGTCTTCTTCCCACAAGCGAAACCTCCGGCACCCAACTGCTACCCAGCCAGTGTCCATCTCAGCCCTGAGGCACTGTGACATTACTCCTCCAGGTGTTCAAGATGCCAAAGCCCCCTGGGTTTCCCACCTCTCATCCCCTTAACGCTCACATTGTCCATTGCAACGCTCCTCCAGGGAGGCTTCTCTAACTACTCTACCCTGAATGCGGATTTTGGGAAAGATTAGGGAGAGAAGATGGATGGTCCTATCAGTAGGGGTTAATATCCAGGGCTCCGGGTTACATTCCTGCCCCAACACAATCCCTGTGTGTGACCTCCAGAAGGCTCTTCATCCCTCTCCTAAGTAAAGCAAGCCCTTTAAGACGTTATACTAGTCAAGCAGGGTGGAGGATGCAGTTGTGGTCTACACCATGGGTCCTTTATTCTCTCAGCTGCACCACGACCCCTACAAGGTTCACCACTACCTTCTGATCAGCATCAGCACCACCACCAAACGCGGAGGAAAATTACCCCAGTTTTGAACACATGAAGTGTCGGCAGCCTGAGCTGGCCCTGGGACTAATCTCCCCTCCCCTGCCATTTCATGTGCAAACAGCATGGTGGCCAGAAGCCTCCCCCCTCATCATTTTTTTAATTTTTTTTCACAGGTTTTAGAAAATTTGATACTTTTCTTCAAAATCCTGGACATCCACCACAGCTGGCCAAGAACCTCTGCTTTCTCTTTCAGAAAATATTTGGCCTTTTGTTGTAGCACAAAAAAAAAAGGAAAGGTTCAAACCCATGGAATCAGTACAGCCCACTAATAAGGCAGGTATTTAAATAAAACCCAAATGCAGCATTGTTCGGGCAACCTCGTATTTTTTAATACATCAGGTTGACAGCATAATAGCTGGCAGGATGAAAGGTGCGACTCGAGGACGGGGTTGGCGTCCGCACCCCAGGAAAACAGAAGTGCTGCCCCATTTCCTGTGCTTCAGCAGAATATTTCTGATGTCTGGGGCTGCCGAGAACTTAACTCTGAATTAATGATTACACACAATACCCTCCTTTCTCCCCTCCCTGCAGGACAGCGAGGGCCAGCCTCACCAAACGACTGTGGGCAGGCAGGCACGGGTCATGGGGGATTTAGATATTTCACAGTGGCTTCAAAAAATTTAGACACCGCAACCTGAAGGCTTCTGAAAACATCAAGCTTCACATAAAAGTCCTGATATTTCCCTACTCGAGACAACTGCTCTCACCTCAGCTGTGCTGCCTGTTCCACGGCTCCTTTTCCAGCACGTAAAATCACAGTTTATTCAGTACAAAGTAACTACGGTATGATAAAAACTATAAGCATATCATTCAAATGCTTTATTGGTCAAATAGATGGATGCTTTTATTAGTCCAACCTTTTTTGTAATGGAGTGCCACTGATGACCCAGTGTTAGCCTCATTCCCTGCTATTAATCACACTTCTAAGAGCTCATTTTGCTTTAAAATCTTAAGAAATTGCTATAATTTAAAGACATGGTGTCTACATAATGGGAAATGCTTCACAGATTGTATCATTCTATATAACAGAGGATTTTTATGGCAATGCTGACCACGATACCAAGGTATTACAAAACTGGAATAAAATATTTTATGAAGAAAATCTCAATGTAAACTTACTTTTGCATTTGTGGTTTTCCACATCCGTAACGTTTTAATCGCAGCCTTTTGGGAGTTGCAGTTTTCAACTGCATGTGGCTTTACACAGATTAACACTACAAAAACACTCCCTGAGCAAATATAAACAGAACAAAACAAAATTAAATGAAAATTAAATAAAATCAAAGGATGGACCATGAGAAAAAGACTGTTCAAGCTGTATCTTTAACACCAGGGATTTATCCTTTCGTTGACAATATTACATCTTCCCTTTCTGCACAGGGAAAACAGATGATGTTTACTGTGAAAAACTTTTATGACAAAGTGGAAGCATCTTAGGAATTTACCTACACTGAGACTTAAATTAATATAATGATGGTCTTAACCTGTATTATTAAAATGTACTTTGCAAAATGTTTTGACAATGTTGGCTGCTGCAGGAGGGAAAACACATTTAAGACAATTTCAGCCAAATGCAAAGCAAAAGCCTTCCATTTTTCAAATGTAAAGTAAAAAGCATCTTTAAACATCTTCTTATGAAAGAATGCAGTGCAATTATGTTATATGGCAAATACAAAAGCATGTTCTTTTCTTCAGTTCTCTAACAAGATATTAGTACCTCCCGGCCTTAGGAGTTCCATGTGTAAATCACATCATATTCAGAATGTCTGAATTAATTATAATAGGAGCTGGAGAGAAATGTTAACTTTCCAGGTTGTTGCTAAGGATTAGCCCTTGTTTACAATTCTGTATTTATAGAACAAGAAAAATTTGTCAAATGAAGGGCAAAGAGGAATGCAGGAACACAAATTCAGCTTTGACTTCAAAACAAATCAGATCTTGCAACCATTCCCTGAGAAGAAAACCACAGTTTTTAATGTGAAGATGCAAATGAGCCTCAGAATATAAAAATGTTTTATAATTCTGTGCATTCAACACTACTAGATGTTATTTAAAGAATTTATGTTAACATTTCTCATCCTCACACAGCAAGTCCAAGATGCTGCGAACAGCATCTATTTAAAATGGATCACGTTTCTCTGGGACACTGGGGAGCTGAGGAGGCTGAAGGAGGAGGTAGCAGTGGGTTTGGACCCACAGCCCCAGGTTCATGGGGGTTCATGGACCGCACCCCAAAGGGGTTCAAGGTAGCATTCCAGGAGGAACAAGCCCCTTGCCTTCAACAGGCTTAATGCTGGCTAGGTGGAGGTCTGCATCTCTGTCCAGAGGGCACATCATGAATTTCAAAACTGCTTGGAAAAGGCACATCAGCTCCCATAAACACGATGTGAACAAGCCACCTTTATAAGAAGGGAGCTTGGGACCCCAAGAGAGGTCTGCTGTGCAAAACAGTGTTTCCAGAGAGCAATGGATGGCTCAGGGCTCAAAGTCTATAGGAAGGGTCCCAAGGAGCAGAGTGCCAAAGCTTTGCAGGTCTCAGGCACCTGGGCAAAACTGGCCAGGGAAGTTTATACCACTCCTGTCGCTGTTCTGAGGGTAAAGAAAGCACTTCGGCCTCCAGCACTTTCATTTCTTTTCGCAAACAGAGGCACACCCACCACAATTAAGTTGCAAAACCATTTTCATTAGGACTCCTTGTTTTCACACACTTACAGACCTGCCATCCCTCTCACACTCCCATCACTGTGTGGAAAACTAAGGAAGGGCTCTTTAGTGGTTTTAGTTGATGGAGAAACAAATGGAAAAATGTTTTTTCCCGTTAAAAAATAAAAAAGAAAAAAGTAACCACCAACTTCTGAACAGGGTGACTTGCAAAAATGCTGAGCACCCACAACTGAGAGCATCTGACCCCCTCAAGAATCAGGCCCAGAACACAGTAAGAAAAATGCACTTAGCTAAGCTTTTGTGGAAACATACAGTCTCTCCTTGCCTTGCCCTGTCCACAGGCTCTGGCTATCGCGTTACAGCTAGGACAGCACGATGCAGAAACCATACACGTGGCCGTGAGAGTCTGTGTGCAAGCTAACAGGCACACAAAGCACCCAATATACCAGTTTAGCATCGGCCAGAACAAAGTGGGACTGAAGAGGTGATTTTTCTCCCCAGCTTTTGGACATTTTCTTTCCCAGGAACAGCTCCAGGCTGGGTTCAGAGGAAGGATCCCACTCTACCACACTTCTGTGCAGGAGACATGTAACCGCACGCGTTCCTCAACAGCCACATGCTCAANGAGGGGGGAAGTGTGATTTTTTTTCCACCTCAAAATTTCATCCTGTGCCTGAGAAAACTCCCTAAAAAAGCTCTGTCGAAACTGGTTTGTTTCTACTCACCAAAAAAAGCACATATGCCTACTTTTGAGTCAGGATACAGGAAGCCAAACTCTTAATGCCTCTCCTGCATTCACCCATGGATGAAGAGCAATGCCCATCTCCGAGGTGTCATCGGAGACAGCTGGGAGAGGGAGAGGCAACAGCAGAGAGGAGCAACTGGACATCAAACAAGCCTCTCTGCCTTGCCTTGGCCAACAACAGCGGGCAATCGAGAGCACTGCTGTGGCTGCCCATGTCTTTTTCCACATACAACATCAACACACGAGAGATCCGCCCAATCAACAGCACTATGGCCCCACAACCTCTCCAAAACAAGTTGCTTGGTCTTGGACTGGAAGGGTCCACCACTGCCATGCTCAGCAGAGGTTGCTCTGTGTTTTTGGAAACCGCTTTTCTGGTTCTCAACCCCCAGCATGATGTGGGGCCATTTACAACCAGGGCTGTGTGTTTAGCGTTCAAAATCCGCAGGGAAGATGGTATTTGAGCGTCTCCAGCCACACACAGGTGCACAGTCCCACAGATGTGCTGGCCACTGAACACAGCTTGTGAAAGGGAAGGATACTCTCTATTTACCCTCCATTCAAGGCAAGCCTATTCACGGTCAGGATGTGCCCTAAGAGGGGAATTTGCACCCTACACCGGATTGTATGGCACCACAGTCACCGAGCGTATGATCTCTTCCTTTGGATTAAAAATGTTTGCACAAGTCAAAGCAGAACAAGGAGAGCAACAAAACCTACACTGTGTTTTGTTCTACGCCACAGCCACATATTTCAACTGCCTCAGCCGAATTCTTAGTGTAAACACAGCTTTAAAAGAAAATAGCTAGAATAAAGGGCTTCTGGAAAGTTCCTACTGATTATGTATGCAAGAATTCTGCTACTGCTTCCTCCCATCATCTGAAAAACAAACCAAACACCCAACTTCCACAACTATCTACAGAAGTGCTATTTTTCTGAAACGCCTTACAATCCTATCTGAGGTCTGCAAGTTGTAATGAATGCATCTTGTTTTGTAAAATACACAGAGGAGCTCAATTAAATGAACAACTGTAAAGGAAATAGAGCTGATAAAGGAATTAATGCTGCGTGTGCCAGATCATAACACAACATCGAGGATAACAAAACCGTGTCAAACATGCAACCACTGAAGACTTTAAAAAAACCTAGGAAATTAGAAAGTTAGACCCTAAAATATTTTAGGCTTGTAAAATTAACATGTGCAAAACTTATTTTATAGCCTTGAGAGGGGAGAATGGTTAGCAGCGAAGGGGTCTCAGGTAGCTGCTGCTTGAAGACCTATTAAATCCACAGAAAGATGGAATGTTTGATGACCAACCACCAGCTGCACGACCCATCCGCTCCTTCCTCATCCCTCAACCCGAATTTCTTCCCCCTGAAGACCAAGCTAACCCCATTCCCCATCCACCAAAGCATGATCGAGTTTGCCTCTCGGTCTCTTTTTCTTAGTTTTTGTTCCCTGCCATTCTCCTGTGCCTCCTGGGCTGCCCACGCGCTGGAAGGGAGCTGCCAGCCCCGGCACCGACACCGGTGGGAGCACAGATTAGAGCTCAGCCG
>VZTU01005812.1:185824-195824 GCA_013400835.1 Zapornia atra | reverse complement strand
GCTTTTGCTCCATAATGGATCATTTCTGTGAAAATCAGGACTCCGAAGTCGACAGCCACAAAAATTCCTTAGTTCTTGGAGACAATTTCATTTTAAATAGCTTATTTCCGTAAGCAGAGCATGAAGCAATTTCACTCAACCTGACAAATAAGGAAGGCCAAGGATGTTGCATTTAAAATTCAGAGATAACTAAATAGAAGAAAAATTATATTTAGACATGATAGGACCTGGAAATAGGTTCCCTTCCACTCTTACGCTGAAACTAAACAGCCGTGATATGATCAAACAAGTTTTCACTTTTGCCTTGTAAATAAAATCAAAGGGCAACAGTCCTTTTTTTTTTCCTGACGTCTGTAGTTAATAAAGAAAGAATAAATATTTCCTACTCTTACACGAGTAGGGAGGAGAAGAGAACATTTCTTAATCTCTTTCCAAAGAGGATTAATCTACAGCGCATTTCCACCCCAAATACTAATGAAACGCAACGTTTTTTCCTACAGTTTTCTGGAGGGGCTGTTCTAACATATCAAAGCCTCTCATGCAACCAAAGTTCACCCAAAGCCTGTAGCCTTCAGGTGTGATGCTGTGCTGAAATGTGGCCAAAGCTTTGGCTGCACAGGGTGGGGGGGAAGGAGAGCATCTACCCTACAGGTAAAAAACAAAAGCTCACAACATTTCTTAGGGCCCAAACATCCAAGCAGACCAAGCGCCTCACAACCACAAGTTAATTATTGCTCACAGCAGCTGTATAAAGTAGATAGGGAGCACGGAGGCTAAAGCCCACCCCAGTTCATCGGGGAGCCTGACACAGGGATGGGCGTGATGGAGCCAAGTGTGTAATGAAGGACTGAGCAGTCAGGGGGAGACTGGGATGAGGTGGCCGTGTCCCTTGCTGTGCCCCTGAGCCACTTGCCTACCCGCGGGAAGGGAAGCTATTTCCAGCCCAAGGAGCTGGCGCTTATAAACACCCGCTGACAACGCAATGCCTTATCAAAACAGGTGAGAGCCAATGCCCAGCGATATTCTCATTCCTCTGGAGAACTCAGCCACAAGATTGTTTGCTTTATTGTTATTTTTGAGCGGAATATTTACATGTCTGACTCTAAATAGGCTTTGGTATTTCTGCAAGGGGACCAAACACATGACCCTACCAATCTTGAAGAGCGATAGGATCAGCCCAGCTGCCCTCGCTTATTCCTCTGGAGAGGTATCTGTAGCAAGGCAGGCAGACCACAGGGAACAAGTCCAGGAGGGAGAAACCCTTACACAGTATTTTCTCCAAGAAACCAGAAAGGAAGAGGATGGTTACAGCAAAAAGGCCAAACAACAAGAGAAGTGCCTGGGCAAGACCTGGTGAGGGGAAGCGAGGATGAGCAGAGCCTGCGGAAGGGCTAACGTTGCCTTTGAAGGGAAATATTCATGTTGTCAGGTAAAGCTGAGAATCTAACCCGTGGGAGGACGGAGATGCTACCTTGAAGAATCTGACTATTACAGGATTAACAGCTACAATCCCTCCCTCCAAGGACACCGAATGCCAAAATACGGCCTGAGGGTTTTAGGTGGTGAGGTTTGTCCAGGCGTGTCGGTAGGAACTCTACAACATACAGAGAACACTGTCCAAACCTGTATTATCTAAACATAGGTGTCGTTAAAATATTAAATATTTCTTTTTTGGGGGGAAAAAAAGAATAAAATACAGAGGACTAGAAAGCCAAAATACACACATTTCTTTTGGGAGTAAAACGTGCCCCTCAAACACTTCCATTCTACCGCACAATGTATTTATACCATGTTTAAAAAACATTTGTCAGGCATATAAAAAACTCCAGAAGTTCACTGTCACACAGCTTAATTCCCTGTATTCTGCCTACATGTATATATAGGGCCAGTTTGTTAGGGGGTGGAGGTGTGTAGCAAAGCACAATCTAGCGAGACATGACACCATAACGGTGAACAATAAAAAGCAAGCGCAGCATATGTGCTGGACATTTGGTGAAAATAACCCAGCTACAGCTCTGACTTCGGTAAATTTTCCTGTGCAGAAGCTGGTAATTCAGTTTCTGCTGTGATTCACCCCAGCCAACAATTAGGTTGTTCGCAGCCCCTCTAATTATTATTTATTTGGGAATTCGGAGATTCCAGGAAACGTGTCTTTGCTTTTTAACTCCTCTTTCTCTATACAGCCCAACAAGCTGAAATCTGGGGGCTTTCTCCTTTTCTTCCTTTAATGTTAAGGCTTTTCCTCCATTTAGCTGCTAAGATTCTCCCTGACTATAAGATCTCAAATGGTAGCAATAATTATATTTCCTATTTTATTACTCGTAATTGTCCCTTTGATCAGAATCCTATGCCATTTAACCACATTTATATGGTCCTCCTGCACATGGGCTTTCAATACAGAACGAGTCATTTTCTAAGGGAAAACTACAGGAGCTGGGTTTCCCTTTACTGCACACACATGGAATCCCATACATTTGGCACCAATTTAGCTTATTATCATTTCATTCCTCCTTTTTTTGTTTGTTTCATTGCAGAAGCAACTTAAAGCTCCCTGTTTGCTGTGAAAGACTGCTCATTGGCTTCCTTCACCCAGCCCGTAGTGCATCCACCCAGCCCCAATTCTTATCTTTGCAAAAGATGACACCAACAAACACAAGTAATTTCCCACAGCTGGAGAAGCTGAACTATGGGTCTCTAGGTTTTGCTGAACAAACACTATGAGCCTTACCTCAGCGTGACGCCTAGGAGAATTTTCATACATAGCTTTCTTGTTCCTCCCAAAGTCCAAGGGTAAACTCTATTTGCAAAGAAACAGGCAAGTCTTCCCAGCTGGCAGACTGCCTTCAGGTTGGTCTCTCTCACACAGGTGTCTGTGCAAGGAGGACAGGACTGGTTGTCCCATCTCTGACAGCTCTGGCTTCAGCCACCAAGTGTGCGCTCACTGGAGCCACATCAAGAAACCCTCCTTGCTCGCGGCTGGCCTGTGCGCACTGTATCCCCAAAGCAGCAGAAGAGCAAAGGGACGGCAGACACGGCCCTTCCCTGTGCCAAAGAGAACACCATTGCCTGAGACCATATGGCTGCTAATAATGGTAAAGCCCTGAAGAACTTCAGAGAACTCAAACAGAGCTGCTTTTGATTTAAGCCACACACCTGAAAGCAGCGTTTGTTTCAGTCAGCTTCCTCAAAGTGATGGTCTCAGGAAACTACATAAGCAGCCCAAGCTCAAGAATTTGCAGTTCTTTGGAAAAAGAACATTGTCTTTTGAAAGGCCATCCTTAGGGTAAGTGTTTTATTTGGAGGAGAAGTCAACACGAAGCCAAATCCAACACAACCAGACCTGAAGACATGCACCTGAAGCAGGCGTACATCACAGGGAAGAGCCGGTGACCGTGCAGCACATGCTCCATATAGTCCCCAGGTGGTACTGGGACAACAAGCACAAGGGAAGGGGCTGAGAACGCAGTTTATCCCAAGTCCCTTTACCAACCACTTCGCTCGATAGACTTCACACTTCTGCTTGAAGCACCTTTGCTCAAAGCCACTTCATCTCTCTGCTTTGTCCACTCAGGCAGTTTAGACAGACATCTGTGTCTTCCAGTTACAGGAAAGAACTGCTGCTGGAAGAGGACATGCACAGCCCAAAGAACTACAGGCTTATAGGTTAAAGAAACCCCAACAGCTGCCTGAGTTGTACCATTTTATTTTGTGTACACTCAGGACCAGTAGCAACAGGCAGACTCACCCAGATCTCCAAAACATCACCCTTTTCAGGCTGTTCTCCAGGTGATCCAGCCGCCTGGCACTGGGCACTGCTAAGGGTGTTTCTCATGCTGGAAAAGCAAAGCAGCTGCAGACACTTTCCACGGTTCCTCATCACAGACACATGTCCACCATCTACTGCCACAAAACCATTTACAAATAGGCACAAACTGCCAGGCATGGCAACAGGGAACCTTCACACTCTGAAACTTGCAGGCAACAGCTCGGCACTTGGGCAGTTCCAAGGAGAGCCAACTCTTTTCCTTAGCTGTTGGTACAGACAAACACAAATTCCTAGAGCTTTTTCTCTGGATACCAGTAATACACTCTGTGCTGAAAAGCATTACAGAGATAGAGATCAGAGGTCTATTTTTGTTTCTATGTCTTGACGCCCATGACTTTGATGGGGTAAGTATATTAGCATATGATAAATTACTCTTTAATCTGTTGTAGTTAGAATTCTAGAGAGAGGTTCAGTGGCTTTGCTCTCAAACAAAAGTATTTCTGTGAAGAAACACTTGTTTTGCTGGAAAAGAACAAAGCTGTTGGTAAACAAAGCTGTAAAAGGAAAAGTCCATGAAGCTCCCCTAAAATAACTTTCTGCAGCGAGCTACCATTACCCAGTGTGAAAAACTTCTTTGAACTCAGCAATCCTGAATTACACAGAAATGCTCAGACAGGTACATCGCCTGAAATGGTATTGCTTTTAATTTCCCACCCGATTGGATTGAAAAGGTTGGTGTGTTGGAAAGTGGGGAAGCAGAAACTTACTGAAAATTGCAATCCAGGATCAGATAAAAGAGGGAGGATGATACAGGGAAAAATCTTCTTCCTAAACGAGTTTCTTTATCCAGAATAAACTCAAAAGGTCCTGTGAGAGGAGGAAGGATATGTGTTTCATTAGGGCAAAGAGAGTATGAAAAACTGTGCTTGAAGTCTGCTTTGTGAAGACAATTCTTGCAACACAGCTTCTTTAAGGGCAAGGTATTGAAATCACTTTGGAAGAAATAATTTTGTTGATGCATCAAGAAGATTAACACTGAAGTATCTGCACAGCACACTGTATCACTGTCACATTCATTAAACACTAAAAAAAAGCACGAAAAGCAATTCCCTTACCCCCGCCCCATCTCAGTCCATCCTACCATCAACATCTGCTTGGGCCAGAAACCTCTCCATGACCCAAGAGAGATACTTGGCATACTCATTCCTACAAGACACACCACCTCCTCTGCAGCCTATGACATCCTAAAGCAACGCATACATTATCTTTAGAAGAAAAGAGAACGGTTGGAACCACAGGGATGCTGCTGAAATAGATGAAGTCAATAACTCTTTTTTGCATGAGCTTTAAAGGCTTAAATTATCCAGCATTATACTAGAGTATTTCTGACCTTCTGGAGTTCCTGGGGAGAGCGTGGTCTGCATTGCCCTGTGTTGTGAGAAACCCTTTCTCTCCCTGCGCCCTTGGGTGGAGTCAGGTTGAACCCAGTTTCACCAGCACCCAGGGTAGCTGCAGGCTCTGAGCACAAAGGGCAAGGGAACGGCTCCTGGGTTTTGTCTCCCATGTACATTCATGCACGAACCCCATGCCTAGGCTGACAGCCTCAGGGAAGAACTAGGAAAGCCTTTCCTTTCCTTTCCTGGGCACATTTTGTTTCAGAGGTGGAGTCCAAAGATTTGACCTCCCACTCTGATGTAGTCCACCCTGAAGAACTGGCTGGCAGATGTCACCATCTCAACTCTTGTGTTATGAGTAAAACCCAAGAGCCCCATGGAAGCCAGGAACCATGCCACGCTCGGCGCCTGTACTTGTCTCCAGGGATGCTCTCCCTTGCACTGGCCATGCGTAGATGAGGTACATAAGGAGCACTAAAGTCATACACACCAGCACGCTTGGCAGCCAGAGCAGTAGGTCTGCTGGGAACAATTTACCATGGTTTTGACCCTGAAATGGGAGGAAGAGTGTGCAAACTCTGTGGGGCAGTCAGATCGCCACCAGGCAGCGCTTTGCTGCAGCATGGCCACAGCCTGCACGTGTGCATGGTCAGGCTACCACGGCCCGGCTGCTGGAAAACAAAATGGCATGTGAGAAATGCAGAACTGACACCAAGTGTAGGCGAGAAGCATAAAAACCAAAGCCTCATTAAAGGCCGGACAGTTGGTAAACAGCAGACCCTCCCATTTGTTCGCTGCGTACCATAAAGGGGTGGAGGCAGGGGTGACGTGCGTGCCTTGGAAATCTGCAGTTTTTACACTATTCACCCAGGAAGTTATTAACTTGCATGTTTGTGGGCAACTGCGCGGGTTATTTTTGGTCACGGGACCCTGTTTAAGGAAAGGATTGCAAGGTTTTAATAATGATCCTTAGTTAACTTGGTTACCCACACAACAATGGCTTTCGGAGAGGCCAACTGCTGCTAAAAACTTGAGACGGGCTTTACTTCCAGAGGTATTAAACTATGAAAATATCTAACCATAACAGTAAGCAGCTATAAAAAGAGCCCTGTTTATTTCACATGATTTCTTTGTATGCCACAGTGTTATGAAACTACTTTAGCTCAATGAGAACATGGTCAATTGGAAAAGATTAACTGTTTAAGTCAGCGCTTACGCAGGTAATTTTGTGCTTGATTTTGGTGACTTCTATTCTTCTGAAACCCAGGTTTTCATTAGTATTGGCAGGCCTAACAGCATATGAATGAAGGGTTGGGTTTGGGTTTTTTTTCCTAAAGTTAAATTCAAAATTACCCTGATGATAAGTTCAACTCATGTAGGGGCAACACAAAAGGAGAAATCAGGAATTAAAAAGAATAAAACAACCAATAAAGCAACAAAACAACCAATAAAGCAGACTTCAATTCAACTTCAGTTCTGCATCCCTGGACATCCCGTAGGTCAATTTGGAGGAGCCCACAAACCCAACCTGACAAACACTCCAGTATCTCCCATCTCTACAATATTGTAAATCGCATCCAGTAATTCTGCAATGTGGAGCATCAGCAAACACCCTCTGGAAAAGGTTAAACCCTCTAAACTGTACAACAGGGCTACGATGGTGTTTTGGCATATTCCTGGGCAACACCGTAAGGCCTTACTTGAACCCCCTGTGCTACCAGTGTACACCAAGAAAAAAGGGGGAAAATAAAGATTGCGTTTGTTCCTGGGAAGACCCGCACCACTCCATGGAGAGGACGCTTCCACCCTTGTTAATCCCAGCTTCTTAAAGCAACACTCAGTAAGATAATGAATCCTTTAAATGTTACATCTTGTGTCTTGCATTATTGTGGTGCAGCAACTCTCCACATCAAACAGTCATCAGCACTATTACAAAGTGGGCTTATAAGAGACTGGCTGAAAAGGCGCTGTGTGAAAAGAAGTGGAAAATTAAAGCTGAAGCAGTCGAAGAAAGGGCTTAATTTACTGGCATGTACAGTATGCAAATGAGATTACTCTCAGCTTAACTGCATCATTTATGTCCATAATAACGGCATCATCATTACAGGGCTCAAATTAAATTACACCATAATTAGCATATCAAAGTGATTGGTTAAAGTTTAAAACAAATACCCAATTTTGTTAATGAACAGCTGTAATTGTCATGTACACTTCAATGAAAACTCCCTAAACAAATATATGTTTTAGAACAGAGAAAGATTTTGAAGCAGACAGGTCTGCAGCGGAGGTAAATTGCCTAAAAAAGAATGACATGGACTATTCTATTAATGTTAATATATGCTCATCATTTTCAGGTAATAAAGCATTCTATCAAAACAAGCCTTCACTTCGTATTTTTTATTTGCCTCCCCGGCTCCTCCATTGCACCAGCAAGTGTCAGAGGGGAGAGGTGCTGGCTATGCCCAGCCTGCCCCACACATGGGACAGGCACAACACTGCAGCCCCCACCCACCCATCCCTGCCTGGAGAAGGCAAGAAAGAAGGAAGAAGAGGAAGACGACGACATCGTCTTGCTAACTCTACCCTGTAGACCAGAGCTGAAGTAAGCTGATGACACGATAACACATTAGGCAGCCTACAATTCAATTTACTCTAATCTAATCATATCTGCGCAGCAGTTTCAGAGGTGGAACTGCACCAGAGAAGTTTTTTTGCTGTTCTGGTCTCATTAAAATAAATAGGGAGGTGGGACCGGCGGGTTTGTCACTGTCAGCCTGACAGCCAGCAACGCGCTTCCATGGATCCATCGCTGCAAATGTACACAGCAAACGTACAGTTAAAGCACTCTTCCAGCAGAACGAGCTTTAACACCAGAGCAAGCCAGCTCCGTGGTACTTTACCAGTACAGGTGAGCTCTGGCATGCTTGGGGTTGGTAGGACCCATGAGGGTAGCAAGCTGCCGGAGCCCTGTGCCACCTTGCACACACGGAGTAAAATAATCCCACTACAACCTCCCCCCCCCAAAATGTTTACACTGATCTATTTGATTATGTATTACCCAATATTATAGGAAGCGACATGGGGAAGTATATTTTGTGCTAAAACTGGGAATGCACTTTCAAATATACTTAACAAGGAAATTGAATGTCTTATTAAATCCGTATTATCAAAACACTGTTCAAAAATTTAAAGAAAGTAGCTTTTCATTTTATTCATCGAGGAATCCATTAAAGCCTAAGCTCTGAAGTAGTATGTAAATTATGTGCCTTTCAAGGTAGAGCTAGGGCAAATTCACTCCATCAACTAATGATGAACCTCATTATGTGCAGGGAGTATTCATAATGAGGAAACAAGCCACCCGCCATTCCATGTTCTAACATAAATCCCTGTAAAATGTGAATATCTCCACGTCTAATTAAAGGCTACTAATTCCTATCATCCCCTACATGGCCCAAAAAGCAAAAACTAGATGCGTGTTTGAAAAGACACCCTCTGATTTTACAGAAAACGCATTTATTTGTGTTTACCACTAGCAAGCTGCAACATATTTTTTTGAAGAATGATCAATCCTAGTTTTATAGGATGAAAGTTTGGGGGTGAAGAAGTTTATTTACGTTATCTTACTTGGTCTTACGTTATAAAAAGAGTTTCTGCACAGGTCAGGCTGTAGAGCTCAACAGGAAAATAAATAAAAAAGCAAAGAAAATTGCAGGAATATGTAAGAAATTATATTTTAAGGGGGGTGGGGAGGAGGTGAAAAATAGAAGAGCTGCTTAGCTATCCAGGTTTGCTCTGGAGCTAAGAATTCCTTTTAAAAAAAAAAAAATTTGAGAAAAAAAATAAGTCCAGACATCCCATAACAGCTGGGGAAGGCAAGCAGCGGAGTTAGGAGGACCGAGAGCCAATTAAGCAACCGAGTACACAACAGGTATTTAAAAGATTTTTTGGAATGATGCTCAATTTAGGAAGAAGCTGCTTCCCTTCCAAAATCCTGTAAGAATTGGGGATCGAAGACAATGCTGCCGTAACACAGGCTGGGAGAAAAGTGCTCTTCCACAGACTTACCTAGATTTGCTATATATACCTACAAGCAGCAGTGTCCGCTCCTACCATCAGAAAAAAAACACCCCTGTATTTCTTATTAAGTTACATAATACCCAGCGTCTCTATCACCCTGAATTCATTTGCTCTTGCAGTAAATTATGAATTTACTCTGTACTTCCCGGCACAGAAGCAGACAGGTTTGCCGACTCCCCTGAATGGAAGAGACACCGCTGCTTCTTTTTCACTGCTCTGTATTAATATTTCCCTACATTTTCCAAACAAACCCAGAAACCTGAGAGCGGGAAAGAGTTTGCAGGAAAAAAAAGCAAAAAAGAATGAAGCTGAGTAACATACAGCCTTTTTAAAAAGTAGTATTAATAATTTAAAAAAAAAAAAAAGAGATAAAGGGATGGTGTTAGAAATGGGATAACTCCTGGCAGGGCACGGGAAGCACTTGGACAGTCGTAGGAAAGGCTGCGGTACCTTCAGAACATGTCAACCGAAAAGTTGAAATCCTCGTGTAAAAATACCCTTCACGTTTCATCCCTAGAAAAGCTTATTTAGAATTCATGGGAATTCGCGGCCGCTGAAGAGGGATACGCACGCATAAAATCACAAATGCAAAATAAAAAAAAAAATTAAAGATTTTTTTTTTAAAATCACTATTTAGAAGAATAAAATACAACCCGCAGATTGAACTATTTTAGCAACGGGAATTTTCTCGCTATAGCAGGGCATTTTACAGGGGGGAGGGCACGGGGTGGGAGGGGGATCCAGCTTCTTTAAGTTGCATAAA
>VZTU01005812.1:156004-185590 GCA_013400835.1 Zapornia atra | reverse complement strand
ACCCCACATCCAACCCCGCCGGGCACCGCGCAGGTTACATACGGCGGGGGGGGTGGAAGGGGGGGCTCGGGTGCCGGGAAGGAAGAGTTCTGCAGGATTTATTTGACACTTATTTTCCGGGCAGCCCTTTTGTGGAGTTGCGCCGTTTGTTTCTTATTGTCTGAGCAGCAGTTGGAAGCGTCTCCCCGAGGGGGCCCCTCAGCCCGGCTCGGCCGCTTTGACAGGGAGGTAACCATATTAGGATGTGTATGGCAAAGTAAACAATAACAGAGTTGCAATGAAATGGAAATTTTCTTCTTTTCTTTTTTTTTTTATCCCTCCCCCCCAGCTAAGACTGCTGCTGTCAGTCCCGGGTTTAGCTTTTTCCCACTAGTTTTGGCTTCCAGCTTAAACAGGCCATAATTTTAAGAAAAAACCCCATATATACATATACTTAATTTTTTTTAAAGAGCAAAAGGTGTGTGTGTAGCAGGGGGAAAGCAAGCAGGGCCAGCTTCCCAATTCCTCACTGCTGGAAAAAGTCTTGGGGCACAGAGGCAACATGAGCATTTTTTAACATCCAAATAAAGACATGTCAGTTTAATCACTGGGTGGGGGGGAAATAATAATAATAATACAATAATGCCCAGCATGCATTTCTGAGACCCACGGCAGAACGAGGGGGTGAGCAGGGACAGGGAGGGTAAGGCATTAGAACTGCGATTTTGAAAGCAGGGGGCAAGTAGATTAGAAAAAGTCCAGTGGCGCTTTACACAATCGCAGCGAACTGGTGGGATGAGCGAACTTGTGCAAAGCCCTGCAAGTCTGCTGGCTTTAAAGCTTTGAAATCACTGGTTTTACAGGATAAAGCACTTTAAGCAAATTGTAAAAATGCAGGTGTCAAGTTATTCGGTTTAATCAGAAACAGAGCTCAAAGCAGTCGCCATGCAAAGGTTCCCTACCAGCACGGCCAAGAAAAAAGTTCTGCAGTAGGAAAACACTTTTAAGTCAAACAGTATTATTTTAAACCCCTGATTCCACGTCCTAAGCGTATTACCAAGAAGAACAAGTGCAGCATCTCCTCGCATCGAGGGATGAGGCAGCTGCTAGGCAAGCGCTGCATGCCGAGGCTCAGCACTAGCAGCCAGCCTGCGAGGGAATTACAGCTCTAAGATGAAACAAGTTTGCGTGTCTTGGTGACGGCAGAACGGGGCAGCTGTCCGGTGCAGCAGCCCAACACAGGCTGTCCAACTGTTCACACCACCAGTTCACATCCTCCACCGCTCAACGGCCGGCAAAATGGAGCGCTTCTCTAGGAAAGGGCTGACAAAAGAGATCGCTGTGATGCTCTCTGCCTGTACCAGGCACCGGCGTGATAAGATACGCCGTGAGGACAGGTTTAAGGTAGATAGGCAAACAAAGTTGCTGTGAGATCACGCGCTGAATTTAGAACAAAGGCAACGTTTCTCTGACAAATATGATGCACACTTACCCTGCCAAATTCCCTCGTACTCGGATAATCCGCAGCAATCAGAACATCAGTGTTGACATCTAATGGTACCTACAAGCATCTCTCTCTCCCTTTCCACGTGGCCATAAGCCTGCTCTGTTAACACACTTTACATTTTTCAACCATCTTGTTTAACCTGAACATCTATAACATTACACAGCACGTTACTCATCCCCGCCGCGCGGGCAACCCCCTCCAACCAAAACACAAAGTTAACACGCTGATATCAAAATCAATAAATCACACGACCAAGTAGCAGTTCAAAAGTTCAAAGACATGATGGCCAGTTCACTACGTCGTAGCACTCAACCAATAATAACTTGACTCCATCACTCCTCATAGTATAGACAATTTCATAGCATCATTTTCATTAGCCTGTCTCACTGAAAATTGCTAGCTATTTATGTATACGCTAAAATAAATTAGCCATTTCATCGAGCACTGTGATTCTTATAAAATACATTAACACAATACTCAATTTTCCAGTTGGAGTAAATAAATAAATCAATAAATTCAATACAGAGTAATTTTTTTTTTTTTTTATTGTGAAGCTTCAGCTCTCAGCATAAGTGTTTTTATTGGGTTTATTTGTTTCAATAAAAATTGAAATGGGCCAGTGATCTTAGCAGTAAGATCCGGGGCGGCGGGGGGGGGGGAAACCAACCCAGCCCTATCTACTATTAAGAAAGTATACTGCACAGCCCAGCCAGCTGGCAATGTATCATTTCTGGTCAAAAAGCCATTCTCGTTCTTCAACAGCCACTCTGTTTCGAAGGAACCCTTCAAAACCCATCCCTCTCCTCATGAACCTTCCAGAAGGGGGGTAGTTCCCTGCAGCCTCACGAGAAGTCCCTGGGATCCCCGGGGAGTGGGTTCAGATCCTGCTGAGCCCACGCTGCTGGGGCAGGGGGCAACCTCAGACCACCTGGGTACTTTCACAGTGAACCCAGGGCTGAAAAAGTCACTATTTTCACACGTTCACGTTCTATTCAACGTGGCTGTGGGTTGGGGCAATTTGGCATCAGAGATCCAAGGGCAGGAGAGAAGAGTAGGAGAATGTGGGAGAAGAATTCAGACTCTCCAAGAACTTGAACCGTGGAGAGGGTTGTGGTCTCTAGGTCTCTGGCCATACAACATGGCCAGTAGGTTTTGCAGCTCAACAGATCACAGACAGTTTGGTGAGAACACCCTATACAGCTCACTGCATCCTTTGGGGACCTCCTGTCTGGCTTGCAGGAGCTCATGCTCTGAAGAGAAGCCCTGCACTGCCCAGCAGTCCCTCTGCCTTGGTTAAAACATGCATCACTCGGGCTGGGCAACAAGTTGATTCAGAATTTGGCCCAGCAAAACACTCAAGCACAGACAAGAACCCAGCGCCAGTCCTTGTCCTGCCATAACCTCAGACTTAAGAGAGACAACCCACCAACCCCTCCAAAAGCCTCAGCATCCTGGGAACGCAGCACTTCCAGTACAAACCACAAGCTTTATACCTGCTTGGTGGCGAGGACAAGAACCCACAAGGATGGAATGGAAGAATACCCCTCACGACAGGAATCGGTGTGGACTCCAGTGCCAGTGGTGAGAAGACAACTGCTATAACCAGCAAACACCATTTAAGCCTGCAACATTGTAACAGAATTCCTTTAAACAGCAGAGTTTGTAAACTGCTTGGTGGTGACAGGGGGGTGCTTTTGGTTCATATTCCCTCTTTAACCTAATCTGAGGAAAAGTAAATATCAGGTCTCAATTTTAATGACCGACTATAAATAAAAGCTTTTACACAAAATGCACAGTTTGCAAAGAAAACGATTTTAAGTATGATGTCACTAGTGACCTACTGAACTACGTGGCACTTGTCAGACAGACGTCTGTTTCTTAAATCGCAGCAATAAATTCGCAGCCACACAAACTGTTCTGTCAAGAAAACGTGAAGCTTTCCTACCCAGATAAAAGTTTAATGACCATTTCGGTTTGATTACTATCAATGGGGGGACCGAGGGCAGGGCCAGCTGCTCTGTGCTGCCACTGCTGCAAGTGGAGGTTCCTCAGCCCCGCGGTGCTGAGCCCCGCTGCGTGAGCGCAGGAACACCCCTGCAAAGCCCATGCACGCCACCGCAAGCTTCCACAGCAGCTCTGGATAGTGTCCACAAAATTCCCTCTCCTCTACCACTGAAGTCCAATTTTCTGGCCCTGCAATGAAGCCAGCAGGAGGTTATTTCTTCTATACCTTAGGAGGAGTGGTGGAGCCAAACGGGAGGACTTGATGCTCGCTCAGGAGTGAGCAGCATGACACATCCTATGTGAGTGCAAGGGAAGAGCTTCTCCATCTTCCTCCAACCCAGTGCAACGTTACTTTACCCCAATGGGATCCAAGCCTCTTCTGGCAGGCTCTCCTCTAGTTTTACATGGATTTAAAAATTGGCATTTTAAAATGATACATGCCTTTTTGTAACAGAGCCTCCTTGGACTGTGCACACCTACAGCGTCCTACAGGTGCGACCACCAACACCACCCAACAGACCATGTTCCATCTTAACTACCTTGTTTTCAGTTACATGTAAATTTGCCCAAATGTAACCCTTTTCTCCAAACTCTTCCTTCCTGAACATTCTGCTGCAGACCAAATTTTGCCAAAACACTTGGCCCAAAACTCCACAGCTACTCCTGAAAACAGAGGCAGGGAACATCGCTGATCTACCACAGTGAGCAGCCCTGACCACCACTTGAGAAGCCACCAAGCTCGCACACGCTGGAGTCCAGACATGAAAACAAGCAGGTCAAACACTTCACAGAGAGGTAGGTGTGTGGCACTACTCCCCACCTCCTGCCTCCTCTTCCTCAGCTCTGAGCCCCCGTCGGCAGGCAGGGGTAGAGGAAGCCACCTGATTTGAATAGCGAGGAGACAACCCCAGGTCAGGAAGCAGGAAAACAAGCAGACAGGGACAAGGAGGCCAGAGAGAGAAATGAACCACAACTGATGGGGCCCATCACCTACCTCATGGAACAGTGGGTTGCAACTGTATTTTTTTTGTCGTCACAGAGGATGTAGAGTGTTCAGTCCAGTTTGGGAACTTTCTGGAGACCTGTAGCTTGGCCAGCCCAAGATCAAGTTGTGCAGGTATATGTCCAAAGCAAACCCTCCAACATCAGTGTGAGTTCTGAGCCTGTTTCCACACCTGAGCCTCAAAACATGGAAAATCCTAAGGCTTCTTGGCTGACCGGTATTAATTGTGCTTCCACAGAAGCCAGAACAGCATCCCTCTCTGGGGAAACAGCTTGCAAAGTGTTTCTGGAAAGTTCTGGACACAGAAAACTTCAGCCCATTTAGTCATAGAAAGAACAACAGGCTTTTCAATAGGAGAGACCCAGGTCACTCTACAAGTTTTGGTTTTTAATAGAAAAAAACACCGGTTTGTTTCTTTGTGTCAGGACTGGAACAAGAAAATACTCTGGGTTTAATGCTATGTTGCTGTTTTCCCATAAAATGTCAACTTTGTTTTCTCAGATCCTATCCTCTGCATGGAACTGGTAAAAAGCTTTATGCAAAAATAACCCCCCTATATGCAATAAAACTACCGAAGGAGCCCCATACAGGCAAGAGTTATTTATTGCTAAGGCTTTCCCCTCCTAACTAATGGGTCCGTGCCCTCCAGGAAACAAAGGCATGCTGCCTTTTCCCTCCTTCCACCCTCTCTAAAACCCAAAAGGCCAGCCCCCGCCTCTCCCAGCCTGTTGCCTCAGCTGACCTGCCCGCTCCCCCCCACCCCACTCCCCACCCCCCCAGGCTGCAGACAATGCCTCCAGCACAGCAGAACAGCCCTTCCAAAATGCATCCCACCCGGGAGGGGACGGGCACAGCCCCAGCCCCGTGTGCCGCGGAGGCTCCGCTCTGCTCCAGCGCTCACAAAGATTTCTCGCTGGGTAGAGCTCCAAAGGAGCTTGAGCTTATGATAAGCAATGGCATACTTAACAGTTACATATTACTGTTCATGATAATGCAATATTTCATTTGGGTGATTTAGAAGTCCCTCTTGACCAACTTACAGTGAGACACCAAACGCTTCATCAATCACAACCATTTTTATTCACAATCCAGTGCAAAAACTGCAGGAAGAGTTGAATTTTCAGCAACTCATTGGGGAGGGCATTTCTACTAGCACTGAAAATCCTCCTATCTCACCAATTTTTATGTTAGATTCAAATATATTTTCTTTCTAAGCAGCATTCCATTTTCCTGCATCTCTCTGCCGCGTTTCTTATCATGGCAGGGTGAAAGAGTATCCAATTTAATATCTGTTTTGCAGGACAGGAGATTTTTTTCATATCTTAGGCACTAAGGAAAGCTGCAGGGGATGGCTTAGCAGGCTGAGCATCAGGTTTTAAATACCTAGACTCCCTGGAACCACAGATCCCATCAGGTCGACTGAGCCCTTCATGTTCCTGGGGTAGATAAATTAAGTGTCACGCTGTTTACTCTGTCAGGATCTTTCTGGTGAGACCTCTGTGGTAAAGGTCCTGTGTGTTTTGCATGGAGCTGAAGGCTGAAGTCTTGTGGTGAAGTCACAGCGCTGGGTGCCACCCTGATCTCACTCCTGTTAACGACAATTCTGCCATCTCTGTTAAGGGACACATTCCAGGGAATCCACTCCCAAAATCTTGCTGCAATGATGCTGGACAACTCAAAATTATTCAACAGCTTATCTGCCTCAGGTTTGGTAACTGTTAGAGGGGGGGGAAAAAAATACATATACGCCTCCCAGATGTTTAATTCATAAGTTACACAAAACTGTCAGGTCTATGGATGACGGAAGAAAGATATTCATCATTTTTACAGCCTGATTTCTGTGGCTGGAGGTAACCCTACGTTTCTGCAAAGTCATACCCTCTTCCCACTCCTCTGCACCGCACGGAAGCAGTGGCCAAGCCCACCAACATTAATGGTTCACAACAGAAGCCTTTCAAAAAGGAATCACTGGAGAGTCGTAGTGTGAAATGATCACAAAACATTAATAATAGCCACGGTTTTGATGTACGTGTGTACAGAGGTGTAACGCCCATACTCACACACGCACAAGAAACTTCACCTTGGACTATTCACTATTCACCTTGGAGGTCCCTCCATCTCCAAAAGGTCTGATTCACGGAGAACAGACTCCCCTCCTTGAAGAAAACGGGGTGCTTTGAGAAGAGCAGTTGTAAACATGCACTTGGCACCTATTCCTGGCTTTTCTCTTTCCTTCCCAACTACCATTAATGGATTTACATACACACAAGATTCTGGGAAAGGAGGGTGAAGGGATAAAGGATGTCGAACAGAAGATGAGTTCTTCAAACTCATTTCCCTTTCAAGTAGAAATTAAGCAGAAAACACGTATCCTTTTGCCCTGGTTAGGGCAAAGCCTGCTTTTTGATTTGCTTCCCCAAGGGCTGACAGCACACATTCCTTGCTTAGGGTACCAGAAGTCATCACTAACACTCCTAAATTGCGCATTACAATGATTTACAAAGGTCAAATGTGGCCGATGGCTGTACTGGCAGTAACTCCTCCTCAGGTCGTTTAGTGAACTCCTACTTTTCCCTCCCAAACTACCCAAGGGCTTGCTGGAGCTCCAGCAGGGCACTGCCTGATCCTATGGGATCCTTACTAGGATGGGTCAGAAGAGACAAGAACCAGTCCTTCACCTCAGCTCACACATCCGAACTGGCTTTAATGGGTTTTGGCTAACCAGTAGACATGGTACCAAACTGTTTCTTTACAACACCCAGCGTTCAAGTTGAGATATCCAGTGCTACACACGTATTATTTGCACTGCAGAGGGTAAAGGCACAACCAGGGAAAGGAACCAGGCAAATAATACAGGTTTTACTGCAGTGGTTGGTACACAGGGAAAAGACCCTTAAAAAGGCAGAACAAGATATTCCCGCCAAACCTCTGCAAACCAAACGAAACCCATCCAGCAGAATCTACTATGAAGAACAAGAACTTTGCCCCAAAGCCATCTATTGATTCTGCAGTCTCAGTGCCTGTAAGTTAGGCTCTCCAAGACCGCTCATAGGTTTTAAATGCCTTGGCTAAGGACATCGAGGTCTGCCCCACACACTGCAGCTGGCCAGGGGACAGGATTACAGTAGAAAAACCGAGGCAGGTCAGGGGTGGCTGTGCAGCAGAAGTATTATAACAGAGATTCTGTTCCAAAACTGCCATGAAACAATTATTACAGCACCTCATTAGCTTGCTCTTTGAAGTTACACCAGAAAGGACATTGACTCGGGACAAAACTCCCATCCACCACGAAGCCCCTGCAAGGTGGCTGGCTTGCAGGTATCACTCCAAAGACACACAAAGCATTGCAAAACCTAAAGAAAAAAGGGAAGGGAGGAGGAAGATGGAGGAGCACTGCTCACACACACACACCTCTCTCAGCCCCAGGGACACAGATTCAGCATCACAGCTCAGCCCTTACGTCTTTCTTGGCTCAGTCTAACGAGATGCCCTCCATATTCCCATCTGCCCTCTTTCTGCTCTTTGCTGAGGAAAACACAACCGGCCCAAAGCGTTGCCGGCTGCCGCAGGCACTGGCAGGTCTTTTAGCAAATAGACAAATCCTTCATGTCCAGCATGTCCCTGAATGCACTGAACCGCGTTCAGAGAGCCTGGCTACAGGTCCCAGCTCAGGCAGAGTGAAGCAGAAAAGAAAATCATCGGCCCTGACTCTAAGCTCCTGTTTCAACGCTTCACGTCACTAGTGGTCAGCAAGGAGACTTTTGGATGTGCTGGTGGTGTTCAGGGGGGAAAAAGCAGGAATAAAAAGCTGGAGTCAGGGCTGCACCTCCTGCTATCCTGAGGGTGAGCCAGGATGCTCTCCCTGGCAGCGGGCTCCCCTCTGATGGCTGGTCATACTCATCTCTTCAAATCAACAAGCAAGCCAAATGAAAAAACGGGAAGGACAAGGTGGATTTTAGACAGAAGTGAAATATCCATCCTCTCTGCCCATCAGGTCTGAGGGGTAAAGGGTGGAACAGGATGGAACTGGTTTTGGTTTAAAGCTGCAAAGGAATCACAGGGAGATAGCACTTACGGAAAAATGTATTTTCATGTAAACTTTTATGTGCCCATCCCTTGTAACTGGACATCAGGGAAGATGTTAATAAACATCAGGGTGAGAAAAACACACTAAAAAAACCACCAGGCTACAAACCCATCTCTTCTGAGATCTTAGAAATAGCTCTGCAACTATATACTGCAGGGAGCCGAGCACACTCAAGTACAAGTTTGCATCTTAAACGTAAGCACACATACATACAAACAAGGTTTGGCAGGTATTTGTTAGCTGTACCACAAGATTTTTTGGTGTCCATGCTGCAGCTTGTGTTACAGTGCTTGTAATATGTAATATAGCTGCAGATCCTCCCCCCCCTCAAAAAGGGGCCTTGGGAAGAAGCTGAAATAGCGACAGTTTGTGTTGCTGGGGATATTTCTGAGACACAGTTGCTGTTTACTGTGTTTCTATTTCCAATCAAGCTGCAAAGTCCACCCATAAAACATGAGGAGGCACTTCTTTGGGCGTGGGACAGCGCAACATGCAGGACAACCAGCTCTCCAGCTGCTAGGCCTGGACAGGTCACCACCAAAATGCTCTCAGCCTCGTCAACAGCACAGCATTTGGCCCACGAAGAAGAAAACCACCTCCAAAATCCCCAGTTACAAGGCTTCTCTTGGTATATATTTATGCACAAAGCTCAAATAATTTAATGCCACGCCTCGCTAATCATGTGAGTGCACAATTTTTGCAGGGGCAAACGGTTCTTTGTGCATTTATATTGGCACCTCTTGCTCCTGGCTTAGAAAAGGTGGCTCAGAAACTTAGTGGCACTTTTGAGAGGTGGCGTGTATCTATTTATGCCACCTACAATCCAGCGTGATTAATCATAGGCTCCCTAGGTGAGATTAAACCTACTCCACAAGCAGTCTGAAACTACTCGTGAGGATGGCAAATCACAGCATATGGCCAACTGGACAACTTCATTCCACTTCAAAGGGAAATTAAGTAATCCACTCTGGGGTATGTTCTCCACTTGTTACTCTCACAAATCCCCGCTAATGCTAATAATGATTGCACAAAGTGTAAGAAAAACTGCTGCAAACACATAAAACAAAGCAAGATCGGTCAAGAACATGCAAAAAAGCATAGGCAAAGGGATCTAGAGAGTGTTTAAATGTAACACAGCTTCTTCCTCCCTTTCTTCCCTTAAAAGCAAGAGGCATGTAGCATTGCAAAAACAATTTGCCAACAAATGCACAAACTACAGCTCATGAAATACAGTGAGGAGAGCCCTGAAATTCAATCAAGGCCAGTACAAGTTCATCATCTTAACTGGAGATCAGAAAACTGGCTCCTAAAGTTTAAAAAAAAAAAAAAAGGACATAAATTCAGTTTTTTTTCCTAAGAAAACTATTTCCTACCAGCTTTGAAAACAAGAATGCCTACAGTGACCTGACTGGAGCCTCTGTGATGGTTCTGGCTCAGCTCCCACAGCCCTCCTCAGCTGGGTGGCTAAATGAGAGTCTAACCACAAGATTCGGTTCTCTTCTTACCCTTCCACTTCGTTCTTCCAATTGTAGACAGGAGTAAAACCACCTTTCAGAAACATCACTTGTTCTTCGTTGGCCTTTCTTTACTCTCCTTGGATTTTTCAGTGGTGTTCTTTAGAACCACCACAACAGAGACAAAACCAAATATGATCATCCCTTAAATGCAAGATTTGTGACATCAACCTGCAGCCATCCATTGCCGTAGAGCAGCATCGTGACTAATTAGTACCTTAATTCAATGTCTGGTGCCAAGACCACGCAGTCACCACTGCCCACCAACGCTTGCATGTGAGCGTGAGGTGGGATGAGAACTAGAAACAGCTAAACTGCTCCTGAAAAGCTGCACCCAGGAGTATGCCTCCTAGGGAAGGGTCCTCCTTCCAACCAGCTTCCAAGCCACAGGACATTTTCCAGCATGATTATGAGCACCACCTCAGTTGGGTGGGTTCAAGATGCACCTTGTCTTTGAGCAAGCAAGAAAAAAAAAATCACAAGGGGGGGGGATAATCAGATTTGGAAATTAAGTGTTTTATAATCTCCTGCCATGCAATTTGGCTTTCATGCAAGCTTCCAACCAGAAAAAATAAAACTCCAAGACAAATACCCTGTCTTCTACCTCCTCCTGGTGTATTAAGACCAGAGCATGATATGATAGCACACACATTTAAGAGGCTGTACAGGCAGAAGGGAGTGACGTGCCCATGCAGGGTGGTAGGGGAGACAGAAAACATACCACATGAAATAAAACTGAGCCAAAATAATCACTCCTGTTCTAACCAATTTATCTTCTTGTGTTCCCCTTCCGAATTTGGCATGGTTTTCCTGGCACTGGGAGCACCTGGGTGATCTGCAGTGCTGCTGCTGAAACAACTCTGTCTCTGTCCTCCAGGCTTTGGCCACAGAAAGGGCACGAGACAAGGAGAGAAGGAACACAGGGAAAGACGACCAGCAGTGCTGAGCCCTACAATGCACCCTTGGATACCACTGGGCTATTGCACTGCTCTTATCAGCAGATACAAGGTCAAGGTCAGCCTTGATGCACTTACTGAAAACTGACACCGCCCGCATCCTGCAGTCAGCACCACTTCAAATCAAGGCTCCCCACTATTAGTAGTCATTTTGTTTATTATTGAAGGGCCTAAGGACAAACAAAAAAGGTGCCCCATTGTGCTCAGCGTTGTACCAAAAAAAAGCTTAATTAGCCCTTTCATAGGTTGGTCCCTCGAGCTTCTTTTTAAACCAGGTATTTTCAAATGTAAATTTCAAAATTTCAAAAAGCAGTTTCCTGAAATCTCTTTCCATAAACAATTGACACAGCTCTGCCTTTCCAAATTTCAGCTGTATACCAAACACTTAACTCTTTTGTTTAAGAAAAAAAAAATCATATTTTAAAATCTTGGATCTTTGGGATGTGACTAGGTTTTGGCCATTCATTTAAGCCAGGACTTGAACTTAAATTTCCTTGAACTACGTGAAAAGTTGCAAAATAACTGGTTTTCTGTGGTTTCTCCCCTCCAACTTCAGCGTTCACATAGCGACGATGCACACCACAAGTGTACAGGAATATTCACATATTGGAAAAACAACTTCTGAGCTGAGTTTTAACTCAACACTATGGGAATTGGTCTGTGAAATGGGAAGCCACGCTCAGATCTTCTGAGTTCAGCAGGACAATGAAAGAAGCACCCAGCTAGATAACAGGAATACTGACAGTGTTACAGCAGCAAATGCAGGAAAACACGAGCAAAAATTTTGGTAGGAAAGTAAAGCTTCAAGCTTTTTCCACTTTCTCTGGAGGCATCTGGTCACAAACATGATTAGAGATGCCAAAGCAGTTGTACCACTGGTCCCACCTCCCGTGCCACCACTTGTGTGCAGTTCTGGACTGGCAGGATGCTCGCTAAATTCAATAGGTGAAAGGAAAAAAAGTGGCACACAAGGCAAAAGAAAAGCAGCTCATCCTTCCCAGAGTCATCCACCAACAGTACCAAATCTCCCCAACTTGTCAGCAGATGGATCCTGAGGACCAGACTATCACTTGAAAGCATTTTATGACCATTTTCACATGCAAATACTTCCCGCTGAGTCTCCACCTTGCTCAGATTTGTACCAATAATTTAGAGGTCACCAGCTATTACATCCTATTATCTAACCCTTCCAACTCGGCTTTATTTCTTTTTACTGTTACTGTTCACTGATGTTTCCATTCACCTTTGAAGATGCCCGTTTAATTTAGCTGGATTTTTAGAACACACTTTGGATTCCATTTTCCCCAAGCTTATTCTAGCAATTTCTTAGCAATAAATGATATTTGAATACCCCACAGAAACCCCACATCAAATATTGATTAGCGTTACTTCCATTACCATAGGCTAAACTCGTTAGGTCCTAAGAGCAAATTAAAGAGCTTGCTTCCACATTCCAGTCCTTTAGAGAAAGGACACAACTGCTCTCCACACCAAGGAAGATGCTGACACAGAACCAAACAGACACCCTAAAAAATGGTTATTCCTCTGGCATGGTTAAATAAAGAAGATATAGTAAACTAATTTGCATGCAAAGGATAAAAATCAATATAGTTTCCATGCAGGCAATAAAAATTACAGCGTTATTTCTTTACATGTGGACACACTCTTCATTTAAGGTGGAATTTCCACAATTCCCCTCTGAACACCCAGCTTTGCAGCACACACCTCTCTATAGCACTCAGCAATCTCTGCTTGACATTAGTACTAAACAATATTCATTAAGAGTGTAACACTAAAGTGCAACATGTAAGTAAATCAAACTCTCAATGCTCTATTTTACAAATTTCATGGGCCACTGGGGATAATTAAAAGGGTAATTATATAAAGTTGGTGCAGTTTTGAGACTCAAATGACATTTTCTGCTTTAAAGCACTTGACAATCTGGTATTTTTCTACTCAGACAGTCTTTTTGTACTTTTATGGTCAAGCAGCATACACAAGAACTGTTTTTCAAGGTAATTCTTTTTTTTTTCCTCCCCCTCTCCTCTCTCTCCCCCCACTGTTTTCCTTGATTAATACCATTCACTACTTACTCCTCAAAGTCCTATATTAAGATATCAAGAAAAAAGAAGCCTTTTAAAAAAAAAAAAACCAACTAAAACCACCGATCACCATAAAAAGACACTGAGCCTGGAGCCTGGTTTAAACTGCAGCTCTGCACAGGAACGGGATTGCTTTGGGTGTTTACAGCGCTGGAGTGCTGTTTGGTTTGTCGCTGTGTTTAACCACTGCTCTAAAGCTAGCAAAGTACATTACTGGTAGTAACAGCTCATGAAAAATACAGCGAAGAAACTGCTAGTGGCAGAAGCATTTAACTTTCTTGTTAGCAGCCTCCCCCATGTGGCACTTTAGCACCAGCAAGTTGTTTATTATGTTCTGTGCCAGGCAAAACTGATTAAATGGGGCTCTTAAGAATCAAAGCGTTATAAATTCATGGAAATACAGCAAGCAATAAATTCCGTGGAATTAAAAGCTTACTAGTGCTATTAGCATTTCAGGGTGTTTGCATTGTTAATAGTGATGTGCACAAATGATGTTCCTATAAGACAAGGCAAACCAATGGAACGTATGCTTTAGCGGCTGCGTTTTTACACGATGTCATCATCACTTGTAAGTTGGTTTTTTCCCCCCCAAACCTCTAAAATGCTCATTAATGTTTTAGTGAAAAATCTGAACCGAAGGTCTGTAGACTGAAGATTTACACCCCTAGTAAAAGGAAAGTATTATACATGAAATATAATGCTGTTATGATGCTGGGAGAGAGCTGGAGATGGATACCCCAAAGCAGAGGTTTGCCTTGGCTCTAGGGATGAGGGAGCAGCACAAGGCATGGTGACTTTTCTGACATTACTGGAACACATCACAACACAACAACCTGCTAACAAGTAAACTCGAAGCATAGTAAATTCTTAATACTAAAAAGAAAGGGCAATCTAGTCTGACCTGGTGGTCAGTAAATCTGTCAGCAGCTCTCCAAAGAGACATCTTTACTCCAGGGCGCTCTATCATCATTCCATGGGAATGGCTCCGGTGGCAGGTGACAAACTTCTCCATCATTACTGCCGAGCTCTGCGCATAACGTTGAAGCCCAGCTGCTATTAGGCCTTCCCTATGCCCATCTGTTTGCAGGTACCTGATAACTTTGTAAATGGAATTGCTTTCAAGTGGAAACTTGGTCAAGAAGCCGCCTTAGGTCCACAGCTGGGCAGGAGGAGGAACGGGACACTTTACCAACCTGCAGAGTTTGTTTGTTCAGTGGTTTTGATTTTTTGGGGTTGGTTTTCTCTTTTAAAGGAACAATTTGTACCTTTGTGAGCTGCTGGAACACACAGCAGCCAGATAACCTAACCTGCAATGTCCCTCAGGGGGCAGGGGGCAAATCTGGCTCTCAGCTGCAGATGGGAAAATCAAATCACTGCCTTGTTGCCATAGGTTTGACATAGGATAAGGAGTATATTCTGGATGGTACATCACACAGAGTCAAGAAAAAACAAGAACGCTTTGTCCAGAACAAACAGTACCCATGCCACAGAGTGAGTCAGCTACAGAGGTGGGAAACAAACCCCAAATCCTGACTCGCGGGCTGAGGCTCTGTGCAAAGTTAAGAGCAAAAACCCTCTCCCAAGATTGAGGGGGTTGACACTTTGTTTGCCTCAGGCAAAACAAAACAAAGCAGTAGGTTTTAAAACTGCTCAGAGGCACACTGTCTTTTTGATGTATGCATGTCCTGGCAGTCACACATCTGCATCAGGAGAGAAATAGCCCAGGTTTTTTGGCAGTTATTTAGTCCTTTTCATCTGAAAGTTGAAAATACACTGCCATTGAACCTTCGCAGCTCCGGGTTCTGCATATAAAAAGCAGCTGCTGAATACATGCAGGGAGCGAGGGCTTTTTCTTAATGTTTGAACAGTTCCAAGTTCAAACCCATTAAAGTCCAGGTCACACCGGGATCATGTCACTATTAATGCATCCAGTTACATGCTGAGGGAAACCCAATATAAAACTATGATAAACTCTAGTTCTCCCGCAGAGATATACTAAGGTCTTACCCAGATGATGCCACAGATCACTCTTCATGGGCGGTGACCAGACGGGATGTCAATGTCAGAGGACAAAATCTGGTAAAGTCTCTTAACAGTTGTTTTTAAAGATAAGGTCTCCCCAACACATCCACAAAGCTTGTTTGGACCTTTTTTCCCCACCTCCTCTTGGGATAAGAGCTTCTTGTCCTACTAATGCTGTCTCCTACGCATCACAGGTTCCCACACAACCTCCTCCCGCATCAGCAGCTCTATCACACTCTGTGAAGGCACTGGGACCAAACACAGACCAAGACCCCTAACTCCACCCTCCTCTTCGAGGCAGATCCTCTTTGCAGACGGACAAGGTCCCACTCACTCCTGGAGGACTCTGTAGTTGGCCAACCACTTGGTGCCCCAGAAATAACAGCAGCAGGGAAGACAATGACTTGGGACAGGCCATCCACATGTGGAGGTACTCTGGGGTCTGTCCTCTGCGGATACCCAGCATCTTGTAATGCAGCCAGTAACAGCCCTACACTTACTAAAAGGGAAGACTAAGTCAGACACAAGTGGGCAGAACTGAGGGCACATGGGCTTACAATGGTAGAGCACAGGGCTTCCCCTATGTGTGTGCAAGCCACTGGTACGGTGGTGCCTTGGAGAAGGCCACTGCTAGCTGAGGGAAGACAGGAGAAACAGAGGGAAGGAGTTCAGAATTACTTTAAGGGACAAAGAGCTTTTCCTAACGTTCTAGAAAACATCATCCCAACAAAGACCTACCAACTGCCAATGTTCCCCAGCAGCATACCAACCAGAACACTTGCTATGGCAAGCTCCTCAGCTGTCCAGGTTATAAGCACATATATCTATCCCTTTGATGTAAGAATGAGGGAAGACTAGGTGGGCTGGGACAGAAGAGATCTCATGGCCAGCACTAAACACCTGTGGGACCAGAGACAACCCAAATCTGCAAGGCAGTGATGTGTGCTGAGATGGCAATGCAGAAGACACAGCAGACCATCCCCAAACCACCCCTGCTGATGGCTGTGCATGGCAAACCCTCTGCAGCACAGGACCCAATCACTCCACACCAGCAACGGTCAGAGATCCTGAAGTGCCCAGTACTAATCCAACACCACCTTAGCTCTAGGTGGGAGCTTCTTCTGAATGGTGGTATCGGACCCCTTGTAACTAATCTCCTCCTTTTTCCAGTTGCTTCTGGTTGGGCAACTTCAAAGACAGGTTCCTTAAGTGGTGGAGTGTGAGTGACCCTGGGATGCAGGTGATATAGCACAGCACCCCAAGGCTGCCTCTTCCCAGCTGGGCAGGATTCACTGCAGGAGTTTTGCACTTGTTTCAAACACAGCTGGGTGTAGTAAAACCCAACCATTTACCCAGCTCCACCGAGCTTTCCATCCTAACTGTGCTGGGAAAGTACAAAAAAGTCTCTACTGCACTTACTGACCTTATCAAGTATCTAGATGACACGGTGTCTGATGTGGGTGTAATGCAAACCAAGTTAACCATGGTGGCTTACAGAGCTTCAGCTGGCCATGAACACAACACGCCAACTACACAAACTTGGAGAGAATCAGCAAGCACACACTATACACAGGGGATTTACACAACACACACACTGATTCGCACTACTCTTCTGGCATTTCTCTAAAACTTATTACAGGGTCAATAAGCTCTGAAAAAAAAGTCAATGCTCTCCAATATTCAAGATTTTATTTTTAAAGAATAACTTCAATATTAAAATTTAAATTACCATTAAAAATTGCCTTGTGCACTCGCATCTCATTGAGGAAAAAATTAAATAAGCCAAAAGCTGCATTTTTAAACTCTTATTTTCTCAGTTATCCAACTTCCAAAAGTCCAGGCCAGGCTCTCCTTTTAATTACACAACTACAAATCCAGATAATTCTTTCAGTTTTAAATAATATTTTGTCTAATTAATATCTTCCCCCCCCTTCCAAAACACGTATTTATCTGCTGCGAAATCAAGGCAGAAATGCATTGTTTTAAAGATAGCAGAGAGTAAATAACAAGTTAGGAACCTCACAGCCTTACCCTGGCAATTTGTCTCATATAATTGACTCAGCAGACATGCTTACAATTTCTTACAACTTTTACAAGACCTCCTGTGGGCTTATTTTAACGTTCTCCAAAACTGAGCTCAGAGCTTTGAACACTCTTAAGTAGCACCGAAAGCAATCATCTCTCCCTCCTTAAAGCAAAGGGAAACAAACAATAAAAGCACACTTTTCTTTTCCCCTTGCTTGACATCAGATCTCAAAGAGGAATAATAATGCAAAGAAACTGCACTTTTTCCCAAGTATTTTTTTCTGTTCTCCAAGATTTTTAACGATGTTCAATTTGCCTTCAACAAAGCTTCAACAGCAAAAACTTCCCAATAAAAATTATCTTCCCCAGTTACTGCAATAAAATTTAAATGGAGAATGACAGCAAAAATACCCAAACATAAATGGCAAAAATAATTGGATGCCATTTTTCCAGTTAAAAATGGGGCAAAAATCCCCCACCCCCCCAAAAAAAATGTTAACAATCTCATCACCCACATTACTGTTTTCTGCTGCTGTTGGCTTTTAAAAGCAGCACTTTCTTTTCCTAAGATCTTTACAATTACTAATGTCTTGGCTGCACACCACTGTCCCATCAGTGCAAGTGCCCCCGCAGCAGGAAATGCTGTGCCCTTCCACAGACATTTCCTTCCATCAGTGGGATCCACTAACCCTTAACTCATCGGAGGACTGAATCAAACACATCATATCTATTATGGGTAAACACAGGAGCTATCCAAAATAACGATAAGGGTATGACAGGAGAATAAAGGAGACCTGTTATTCAGAAGATGCCAATTCTTTTTTCTTTTTTTCAAGTGAGGGGGTAACAATTCTAAAGAAAAAAAGAGCTCATCATATTTCAACAATATCAACATATTTCAACAAGTATCTATTTTGAAAAGCCATGTTATAAACTATGGATATTAATGGTTTGCAATGGAAATGACGTCAGAGTCTTAGTTACAAATGTCCAAATGTTTGTGCTACCCTACTAAAAAAATAAACATTGAGCTCGGAGTCAGAAGTGACCCTTTTGAGCAATTAAGCGGTATTATGCAAAACACACTGAGAAGTAGCCAGCCAGCAGAGGTGGGAGAGCCCCAAATTAAAATTCACAGATTGCACTGGGAGAATCACTTAGCAATTAAACATCTCTGAGGTGGCGTCTGAAGTTCCTGCCATTAGCAGCAGTGAGAAATGCTTTCATATGTTGCAATGAGAAATATGGGTGGGCGATCGGGGCCAAAAACCTAGCTTTTTTTTTTAATGCCTTGGCTTTAGTATGAGCTACCAAATAAAAAGGGTGGCCTCCTGTAATGCCCACTGACATCACTGGTCTTGTAATGCTGCCACTGTAAAATATGGCTGCTACTGCTGTAGGACAATAGCTTAAGTATGCTGGAAGATATACTTCTGGTGTGGTAGAAGGTAACAGGCAATGACCTAAGAGATGACCAAATAAAATATGAAATATGCAATACGGATCTATTTCTGGTGTCATTTCCTCACAGCCCTAGATTCTGTAACGTGGGAGGGTGCACCATCTTTGTGACCCGGGTCTGCTAAAGGCAGGTCTCAAGACTGCAAATCTACAAGTGGTTCTTGCCCTTGTGCCGAGAAGCAGGTGTGGCTGTGAGATGCTAACTAACAGACTGCAGTGTCATGTATTAACCACCACCCCCCCCAGCCTATTTGCCCTAGCAAGGGCAATCACTGGCAATAACCTGCATGAGGGCAGGCCTCAGCACCACTCTGATCTGAGAGTTACTCACCTGCCTCACCTTCAAACTGGATCTTTCCATCGCGCTTGTGTTTGAGGCAGAGCGTGAGTTCAGAGTACCTGACCCAATGCCCATGCTGGGTTCTGGAGTAATGAAGACCAATGCTGGTCCCAGCTATGCCATCCCCAATCCCTTCTTTGCCCAAGCCATGATAAAATGCAGCATGTCCTGACATCTTATCCGGCTTGATCATGAAGAACCAGCCTGGGAATTGCAGTCTGCATTGCAAGGTGTATTATGTTTCCTTGGTGTATCTTACTTCAGCCCAGTTAAAAGATGAACACAGCAATATACCTGTTGAACACAGCCCACAGCAAAGCTACAATCAGTACGAGAGTGAAGAGGCCCTTCATGGACCAGGGATGGCACAAGAACAGGCTGCAACTTTTGAGCACAGCTTTTGTGGTTCTCCTTTCCCAAATGGCTCAGGCTGATGAGCCCAACCATCAACAGCACTACTGCAGCAACCAAAAAAAAAAAGTCCCTCTCAGACACACCAGTGCCTGATGCACCTCACGCCACTTTTGAACAACTGATGGATTATCAGCACACCCTTTTGTCTGTTAAATCTGCAGTGACAACCTTTCTATGTTGGGCCATTTTCAATAAATGCAACTGTGTGGGACCTGCAGGTACAGGTTAGGCTCCTGGTCTCCAAATCCAGAGGCCTTGTCTTCACTGATTCAAAATGTATGACTGTACTCTGAATGCACATTATGCAATATAAATCAGCACTTCCATTCTGCTGAAGATCATATCAAGCCTCTACCTAAGGCAGTGGACGAAGCACTGCAGGATTATACAAAATCCTGGCCAAATCTTGCTCACTTTAGCAGTCTTCATGAAGACCAGAAGGATTTGGTCCAAAAGCATCAGATAAGAGGATCAAAAACCTGCTACTGACTATCTTAACACTGAGAAACATATTTTTCCACCAACCCACTTGAAGATTTGTAATGTATTAAGGAACATTAAGAGAGGAAGAAAAAGAAGAATAGCTAAATGGGCCAAAAGCAAACAAAAGAAACACGTTCTCTTGAGATTGCTAATGCTGGCAGACAATAGCACAGAAAGAACTCCTCTGACAGATCTTTGAAGTCTTCAATAGAGCATGCTAGTGGTCCATGTTAATGAGATTTGCTCAGATACTTTTTTTAAGTTATTCCAAAATGTCTCATTCTATTTTCTACATCTTCTTGACCCAATTGCTTTAGGAAAGTCACAGCTTCACCCATCTCTGGGCTAAACCTCTCATTCAAGCAGGTAAGGCCTTCACGCAGTTTGCGTGGCCAAAGGCCAACACACAACCTTTTTAGGGTCTACCCCAGAACCCACAGGTAATATTGTCATTTCTGTTACTACAGCTTACAGAAACACTTTGCACCATCCTGCACCTTTCAATTTGAGAAACTCAAAGGTCTTATCAAGTAGGATATTACCACCTCTCCCAACAATCCAAAAGTAAATGAATCCAGTCTTAGATGTGGCTTGACAGACAACAATCACTCCAGCTGTATGACTACCACTACAGCAGCAAGTGAGCAGCAAGTCTCCTGCGTGTTCTAGAAAGGTTGGCTATTTCTGCTTTGTAATATGCTTTATGGCCATTAGGTCAAAATCATGAAAAGTCAAGGTATGTCCCATACTCAGTATGGGAAACATCACTGCCACCCAGCCGGTATGGAAAACAGGACTAAGGACCTCCCTAGCACATCTGGAAAGTCACTAGCAAGGATTGTTGAGGAGGAACTGCACACACTGTTGAGCCCTTCACAAACAAAACTTGTCTGAAGTATTTCAGGGCTTTGACTTTTGCCTGGAGCTGCTCCTGCTATGGCCAGCAAAGACATGGCACAGCAACACGCCAACCCTGTTTGAGAGCTATGGCTCTTCCTCATGAAAGAGTGGTGGGATACTAGGAAAAAGTTGTCCCAGGACCACTGCGTTTTCCACACAAGCAACACAACCCATTTTTTGTATTGACCTTAGGAAAACTGTCCTTCTGACCTTTCCCCCCTCGGGTTGAAGGGAACAGAGCAGAGAATATACATATATAAAAAAAGTTTAAGCTCAGTTCCACAGATTTATCTGCTGATCATTTCATTCAGTTCTGAGTTACAGCAGGCAGCTTCTGTTTTATTATCAATATTTAATCAGCATTTAACTCTGATAAGATTTGAAATTTTAAACTAAGTGCAACTTCGCTAAATCCTTTGTGTTGATTCACCCCCCCACCCCCGTTACAGGTTTTCTAAAGGCTTCTATCTTTGCTATCTTAAAAGTCTGCATGTGTCTTTTGTTATCAATAATGTACAACTTCAGTAGCATGTTTTGTACTTTTCAATTTTTCAGCATGCAAGTTATCCCTGATTTACAGTGCTCACTGAATGGTGTTTGATTATTGAAAATGCTTTTACATACATTTAAACAAATGACTGCTCCTGGAAAACTAACACTATTGTCCATAATTCTGTAAAAATGCATTTCCCCTCCCTTCTCCCCAAATCAAACATTTCAATTCAAATTCTTACTTTGAGGGGGAAAAAAAAAAAACAATCCTGGCATATAATTAGGCATTATGCCTAACAGTGCTAAATAAAGGAGAAGGTAAACATCTTAATTCTGAAGGTTTAACCATCAAAGCCCCTTGCTGCATCTATCCTGTTATTCACACCTCTGTTCAGAGCTCACAGCAAAGAAGAAAGCCAACAAAACACATGGTATAACAATCTATGTTACCAGCTCTGCCCTGTATCCCACTCCGCACGCCCGAGGCCAGGCCCGCACGCAGTGCTGGGATGCCCGGGGGCCACGCGGCCGCTCCTCAAGGAGTACAGAGTCCTGCTCTGTAACTGCACTGAGCGGCTTAACCACTAACTCAGAAGATGGGATTTCACCTGAAATTAAGCTATCAAGCAATTGAGCTCAAACTCAATCAACCAAACCCTTAACCTTCCCTGTTTCAGTGGCACTGCTCTAATTAGGACTCTATCACTATTTCCATTACTATCTCCTATTCTCATGGTTTATTATCTCAGCAGTTTCAATTCTCACCCAGTTGAAATTTGACATCCAGTTCCTTGGACCACATATCATTCATTATGGCTTTATTTTATGAAATATGTTGCAAGATTATGGACGGATCCTGCAGCAAATAGGTTTTCATTGAAGTTTGCACCCCTCTCTGCAGTGGAAGCAAGACAGCCAAGCCTCATGGATACACGTCCTGACATTAAAGGACACGTAGAACAACTTGTTTTTCCATCAAGTTGTGAATTTTGTGCAGTTTGAAAACACATGCTTGGACATGCACCCTACTCGCACAGATTGGAGCTGACCCAGGGTTCTCCAGTCCACAGGGTCTTCCCATTGAACCTGAATCAGCTCCTAGGAGACTGAGTTTGGCTGAACCCTACTTACCAGCTCTGCACCGGGGGGTGCAAGGTGAGACCCAATAACCTACAATACTCAGGAGGTCAGACTGAAAAATCTAATGGTCTTTTCCAGGGAGGTATTCTATGAATAATCATCCAAACTGCTTGCTGCTGCAGGATGCACACCAGAGGGTATGTCTGGCATATGTGGTGTTCTTGTGGTAGCAATACAACACATAGCTGCTTTTGGAGACATGGCCTCCAAACTTTAGGCTGAGTCTAAAGGGAGGACTTCACATTTATCACAGCCCAAAATTCCTCATTTTCCCAGGTCACATAGCACCATGGCCACGGATAGGCCATGGCTCCCACAAGAATCCCATAAATTCTGAGGCCCTCTGATGAACCTGTGACTTGAGAGTCTTTTTCTCCCCCTTCTTCACAGACTCAGAGGGGGAACGTGACTGCAGGACAATGTGCCACCATCTTCTTACACTGCAGGATCTGCTGCTTCTTCCATAGCTGAAATGCATCTAATACTTCATGGGCTCCACCATAAAAAAAACCCCACAGTGATATTCAAATCTTGAAGAGGAGAGGCATATATCGTACAGCTGACATGCACCATTGGCATGGCCAAGGATTGCAATATTCACTTAAACTTCATGAATTTTAGCCTCACTAAATAGATATTTTTGGCAACAAAGAACTTGAAAAAAAGAAAACCCACATCACCCTCAGATCTATTTTAATTTAAAACAGAAAAGAACAGGGACATTTTTTCCCCCTTGAAGTACATTTTAATAAAATTAAAAATAAAAATAGCTCTAATTCACTCCGATGCATTTAGTCATTCTGCAAAATTCTAAGTTTAAAATGAAATCACCATTTTATATTCAAACGCCTTTTAGAGAACAGCACTAACGAGCACTGACATCACAGCGAACAGCAGCCACTGCTCAACGCTTACATCAGTGTTGCTTGTTGCTATGGTGCTTAACCGACTATTAATTTCTGAAAGAAGGTGATTATAAAGCAGCCATATGAACCTCAGTCAGATGACACCCTTCAGTACCAAACACTGATCTGCGTTACTCCTGTCTTCTGCAAGTTAAATTTGTGAATCACCACTTTTGTGATGTTAATATTCTTTTCCAACTTGAAACTTTGCACCAGAAGAGATGCAAGGAGTTAATTCAGAAGCAAGGGACTTTCACACTGCTTTATATAAAAATCACTTTGCAGAGAGTGGTGTTTCTTTCCTTTTCACTACACTCCAAAAGACTAAAAAGCATGAGTTTTCATTTTTGCAGTGATAATAAGCAATCAAATTAACAGCTAAATTCTGCTACCCTGCTCTGCTCGATGTGCTGCTGAAAACCCAGGAGTGTCTCAGCCTGGGATGAAGCAGCACTGAAGCTGACTTGGCCATTCCCCAGGGATTTGTCCTGGTAAGGGGATCCTGCCGCAGGGCTGTGCCACCATGGTTCCCAGCCCAGCACCTGTGGATGCTGAGCCATGGCTTTGGCCATGTGGCCACCAAGACCAACCAGAAAAGGGTCTTCCCATTCACACCCAATCTCTACCCAGTCACCAGGCATCTTCCCTAGTACACAGCTGAAAGCCAAATCGGGCATCCTTGTGGCCCTTCTCCTAAAATGCATCTGGGCACCCAAATCATTGGTTCCCCAGGCAAAACATGGGTTTAAGGCACAGCACTGGCTCCAAAATCTCAGCTGTCAGCCCAACACTGCTGAGTTCTTATCCATATTGCCAGAAGACCTTTTACTTGTGCAACTGAGGCAGGCTCACAGTGTTTGCAGGGTCAGATCCTTCCTGCAGACATGCTTCAGAAACTGTGTGCAGAACATTATTTGTGTTTACCTTCTTCAGTTGCTCCTGTAAAGCAATCTTCAGTTACAGCCACCCAAAAAGGTCACTCTTCTTACCCTGCAGAGAAAGAAGGTAACACACGTGACTGCTGGGTCAGCGTCAGCAACACCACCCGAAGCATTTTCGGTTGCACCACACTCACAAGTACAAACATAAATAAAGCAACAAATGAATCTAATCGTGTTTAATGGTGAATGACTTTCAGAGAGAGTTCATAAAAACAATCAAGTCACAGGACTGCAGCTTATCAGTACCAGCCAGCGTGAGGCTCTTCAGTTAGGCATGAACAACTTGGTCTTTGGGAGAAGGAAAAAGAAAAAAGAAAAAAAAAAAAAAAAAAAAGGAAGAAAAAAAAAAACCCAGTGGGGATGAAACATCTTTGTTCTCTAGCATAAACTTTCTTAATCTTGATGTCTATCAATCTATTTTCAGTTTGAATAATAGATGAGTTCAGTCCTTTGTTTCAGAAATCTGACTATTGTCTGAATGGGTTCTCCTTACTTAAGGCATTTTAAGACCATTTGTAACCACTGCTATTTTAGCTTCTGGATCCTTTCTTTTTTTTTCTCCCTCATCCTTTTTTCCATAGAGACACAGTCTTAGCTGAGATTTTTTTAAAACTAGCTGCATCTTCTTAATTCAAAAAGTTGTTTACTGCCTTGGGATGTCTTCTCGTTCAGCATTACCAAGAACACACCAAGCATGCCAAGGTGGTAAGAGCGCTGGGTATTAAAAAGAGAAATAATTAAAGTGTATCTTTATAAAAAGTAGGAGGGAGAAAACAGCACGTGTAGGGTTTTTTTTTTTACCCTGTATATTACTGCATCTTGTGTACTCTCTCTTATGCAAAAGAGTATGTAATCTTTTAAGAAACATGACAATCTGCCACTTTCTGTTCATGTAATTGGGATCAACATATGGTACAAGAGAAAAGAAAAACATTTGTTTATTAATTTAGATCAAGTTACTAACTCAACCCACTAACAGCATTCAGAATTAATTCCACATCGATTGACCAAATACCTTAATAGAGTAAAATTAAAAGATAATTTCATTGAAATGTTGTGGCTCATCTGCTGCAGGGGTGCAGAAGAATATGCAATAAGAGAAAGAAATATGCAATAATTTGGTGACACGGATGACATCATACGAAACGGAAAGTCGGTGGCATGTGAATGGGAAAGATAGAGCTACATGAAACTCCCTGTCTTGAAATTCACACAGTGATGTGGAGTTTTGGGGGTGTTTGCGAAACTCATCAAATGGGAAGTTATGCTATTTACATCAGTAGGTGAAGCTACATCAGTGAAATACCAACCTCTGGGAAAAAAAAAAATCAGAATCTTCATTAAGTTCTTTCAAAAGAAAATGCACTCGTTTGCCATTTACTTTGGAAGGAAAAATGTTTTCACAATGAGAATGAGGCATTACTACTTTACCATTGAAACCCAATTATTTTTAGCCAGGGAAAGATAAAAAAAAGGTTACCTTGAGATGAAATTGATATTGCTTTTATCTGTTGCTCACTGGCATTTTATTTTATTTTTTATGTTTTGAGTGAGAAGCTTTTCACAGTTCTTCTAATGGGGCACCACAAGATCAGGGGCCAAAACTGGTGTGTGTTTGGTGTACAGGAAGCCCTCCATGCTTTGCTGGGGTACATGTACAAGACATTCCTGATTCTGCCCTGCAAAGGACGTAACACTACTCCATCATAATAGGTCAGGTCTCACCTTCCTGAGAGTATGTAAAACAATACATCTTCTATGTAAAATACGTGACCCCTGACATACGATGTGCTCCTAGATTAGCGACAGTAAAGGCTTTTATCCTGCTTTGCTGGGGAGGTTATCTTCTATTTGACACTTTAAACCTCCTTTCATATTTATCTGTTTTATAAATTTTCTGAGTATTTGGCAGTCAGATCCTTATTCTGGCAGTGTTTTGCAAGCAGACTTCAGTTCTACCCTGAGTCTTCACGGATACCAAATGAACCATCTTAAAACGTACTTTTTAAGGAAACTGCTGAAAATTACACGTTTGCATAAAACGTGCATACAGCCTTTCAGCAGCGTTGTAAGAGACAGGTAATAATGCTTTCTAAACATATTTGTCAGAGGCAAACTGAACATGCTCCAAGCAAACCCAGTAACACCGGCCCACCCTCTGCTAGCAGGAGACCAATGGGGTCTACCGAGGGCAACTGAGGAAGACATCAGCTCTTCTCATAAACTACCCCGACCAAAATCTATGCTGCTTTCATTTCTGGTTATCTAAGTCTTGCTGTATGTTACCTGGCTTTCAAGAATTTGGATAATGTACCGCTGAAGTTAAAATGAGCAGCAGAGACAGATGTTCCCACCTGTGTAAATTTCTCATTAATAGTCAAAAAAGTTGAGTATCTCGAAACATAGAAACACAAATACAGACTTTCCTCCTGAAAATGTTTATATGGGCGAGCGAATTGAAGTAGGCAACACACATTCCTTCCATCATGCTGCCTTTAAGATAAACACAAAGTACCATCAACACTGTAAGCGTGCGTGTGGAGCAAACAAAGAAATAAAAAAAATCCCATCCTACCAAAGCAAGACACTTCACTACACTCACATTTTCCCCCAAGGAGATGATTAAAATAGAAAACCAAACCACAAACAAAAAATCCACTTCACGAGCAGCAGTGGTCCTGCCATCTCATGAGCGGTGGAAAGGTCGCTGAGCCCCCATGACACCATCTCCTTGGCAAAACTGGCATCCCACACAGGGAATGGTCCCAGCAAAACCACGTGCCCTGCTCAGGCTTTCCCAGATATTCCTGAAAACACTGTATTTGCTCAAAGTGCCTCAGTTTACCCATCAGCGAGATGCACAAACTCTTTCATAACATATTTTGAAATCCATGGGTGTAAAGATGCTTTTAAAAATAGCTGGTTTCAGCAGGATTTTGGAAAGACTAGTGGTAATAATCCTAAAAAGATCACGAACTGAGTCAGTGCCAGAACCTTTCCAGTTGACTTTAATGGAAAGCCCCCATATTGCCCTAGCTCAGGTCTTACCTATTTACCTGGTGCCAAGGGAACAAACAAAAAGACCAGACGCTTTGCCATTATACCTGCTGTCAGGGTGGACCTCGTAACACTCTGATCCCACACCTATTTGATTTAGCAGTGTCCCCCTCCTGGGCAGGGGGGTCATTTCAGGGAGGCTGCAGGATGGAAGCCTGATCTCCAAGCCATTACTGCAAAGCCAAATTTAACCAGTAATACAAAGAATATGCAGAAACAGAGCACACTGCAGAATGAAAGGCTACTTAAAAAACAGTAACATTTTTACTAATACCTAAATGTGAAGAGCCTTGGGCGTAGCCCAAAACAGATTAACAAAGGCCCTGATCCCACACAAACTGGCTGTAATTTTACAGGGGAAAGTAGAACATCAGTTGAGCTGCTCCCCTGCTTAGAATTACATGTGTACTTTTGTTTTTTGCCAGTGTCCCAGCCTTGAGAAGCCTCCAGTTCATTGTTGGAAACCTGAGGTAGCAAAGGAATCTGCCCTTCACTTTCTAGAAAGCACACTTTTTATTTAAAAAAAAACCCCACACACCTGATAACACAACAAAAATTGTTTCTGAAATTTTATTTTTATTAATTTTTCTTGGAGGAGACCAGCTGAAATATATTTAATGTGTCTGACTAAAATATTTACTACAAGACTTCCTGAAAGCTTTAAAAATATCAAAAATTGGATCACCAGAATAAGCACCTCTGTGCAGTAATTTCTTCTACGTAAAGCGAACCATAACCACCTAATACAGCTGTTTCTTTCCCTTTAAAGCTCCCTGAGTCACATTCAGCTGCACACAGGCTGGATTAGGAATTGTGAGAACAGCAGGACATATTTCTTACTCTCCTGTCCTGCGCAGGGATAGAGTCGATGCTTCTGTCAACAATGTATTTGTAAGAGAGGAAATTAAAAAAAAAAAAGAGAGAAAAATAAAAAAGTTTTTGGCATTTTGCTAATCCTGAAAACAGAGGATGCACGCTGGTGGGGAAGAGCAACATCTGGTACCAGCCGTGCTGCTCCTGGGCCTGATCCTGTGTACAGGTCACACTCCTCACCCAGTGCACTCAGTCGAGTTACCTGCACTAACACACACAAATTGTATATAGAACCGCTTTCGGGGTGGTCAGTAGTCACCTCAGTTCTGTTGTACTGTTGAGGTTTTTTTTTTAAATGAGGTATATCCAGCAACCTAAAAAAATATTCTATGCTAAATATTTTAAATAATCAGAAGGAGACGTATTTTTTATGGCTGCTGCGGAGTGGCTACTTTTTGTCGTTCAGAAGGTATTAAATCTCAGGAGGCACGGCGCAGGAGATTTTCTATACCAGGAGTCATTATCACCTCCTCAGAAAGTGAAATGCAGGTGAATAGTAAAACTGCCAAAGACTAAGTGCACTTCTGCCACCTCGCTTTGAAGGGGGGGAAATGGATTTGGTACAGGCCAAAACACTGGGATGTATTAAAGCTCTCGCTACCTTGCTGCTTCTCGGTGGAAGGAGGGAGCGAATCATACTGTATTTTCATTTTCAGTCATTAGCGGGCTGTTCAGAATCTCTGGCTGGTGCTTATTATTTATTCTAAACAGAAATTAAATGAAATAAAAAGAAGCAACGGCACGAGGACAAAGCGATGCTCGGTACGATTTCTCTTTCAAAATAGTATTACCTTTCAAGTCCACCATAACCTTGGAAAAGAATCACTCGATGCGAGCCAACGCTACGAAAACTAATCACAACCCATGCCTCCCCCGCTTTTTAATAGCTCTTGTAGGGAATACGGGTACAGTTAACAGACGAGTTAAGAACAGCTCGCTTCCAATGCGGAATTCGAACTGCGGTTCTAAGTCTCTCGCATCTTTTAATGATGGATTGGTTATTTGCCTCGCACAAATTACTTTGCATAACAGAGCTGGCCCTCGTCGAATTCATCAGACGTAAAGACCATAACACGTTCCCAGAAAGTACCAAACCTGTCAAATGCCCAATCAAATGATGAGAGGCCATCTCTCTGGCACTGAGAGCCAGGAGATCAAACGCTGCCGCCTGTTTTATACTCGCCAGATCTTCCCCGTTTCTTAAAATAACTCTCCGTGCCTCGGTGCCAGCCTTAACCATTTTATGTCTGCCTCGCAACCCTCCCGTGGAAACTTGACCTCGCCTAATTAAAGCGGAGAGAGGAACGGCCCTTCGCCGCGCACCGCGGAGCAGCCGCTGCCGGCGCAGGGCTGGCGGGCTCGCCGCCGGCACCCCCGCCAA
>VZTU01005812.1:97888-154228 GCA_013400835.1 Zapornia atra | reverse complement strand
CCCCCAAAATACCTGCCTATTGCAATACGGCATTTAGCATTATTCTGAAGTATATTCCAGAAACACCTGTATTCTTGATCTAATTCCCTGCAACAAACTCCCTCGGCGGACCAGCTTTGCTCAAGGAGAGGTCGGACAGTTAGCAAACAAACATTTTGTGCATTTAGAAAAAAATGGAGCAGAAGCAAAAGTATCTTATTCTACCGCAGTGCAAACTTACCCATTAATGAGGAAGAAAAAGGCTCAGAGAGCTGTACAGTAAATTCCCAACCAACTGCAGGAAAGTTGAGAGTTTGAAAACACCCAAAGCACTTTTGACTATCCAGCCTTTCTGTGCCTCGACACTGGCTGCAGTGTAAGGAAGGACTGAAGGTATGTGGTCTAAACACAACAAAAGCCACTGCCTTACTCTAGATTAAATATGCAGGAAGAGGCCCCTTTGCATAAACACAAACACTCAGCAAATGAGTAACTGGCTCAAATCAGACGCCTGCTGTGCATTCTACCTGTCCTGATCTCTGACAAGCTACTGCGGCTTGTTTAAGGGGATAGGAGCTGCAAAAAAAATACCAGACCAAACCGTAGCAGCGCTGAAACGCTTCGCTCGTGTAAGAGTAAATAACAACAGCACCAACTACTCGACGCCAAACGTTCAGTTCTAATCTAAGCATGGCTCTGGCAGAGAGCTGAATCGTGCGCTGTGCCCGCTTTTGGCTCAGCCACCCATCTCGCCAGAGCAGAAGAAACACAACCAAGCACCACCTGTAAAATTCATTTTCATTAACTGTGCTGAAATCCAATACATTCCTGGCCCGGTCTTTTCTTAATGAGGATTTTACATTAATTCAGATACATTTGGTTTGAGTTGACGGATTAAATCTGAATTTGCTGGGGCTGCCCTTGTTTTGTTTACTGTATATAAAAAGGCATTCGACGCACAAACCTATTTTAGCTGCTACAAACCGCTGCCTAACGCACACCTATTTACTAGCTTATTTGGGGGAACGGAAGAAATTTCTGAAGTTTCCCTTAAAAACATTATTTCCAAAATACTACTCTCATAAAACGACTCCTCCAAACTATATTTACTTCAAAAAACAGTTAATTAGAGACTGTGATAACCACCAAGCACCTCTAAGCATTTATTATAATCGAATATACATAATTATATACTGCGATTTACTCTTGCTTCTAGAGAAATAAATTATTTTTCAGGCTCGTTTATCCTTCCATACCAGAAACAGAAGGAAGCAGCACAATTTTAAAGCAATTGGAATTCACCAGTGTCCCTTCCTAACTTAAGGAGTCAAATCACATTGACCTCTTATTGTGAGTCCCAGCTACATGTTGGTTTTGGTAATTTAATTATTTTTTAATAACTCGCAGTATTAAATGATTTCCATTGAAACACAAATAAGATTAGACTCCTCTGCCTTACTCTCCTCCCGTGCTCCAGACTACAGCGTAACGTGGACGACACGACTGCGTCCGGCCCCGAAATTTCATTCTGAAAGAGCACTTACAGGCAGACACAGGAAGGTTCGGGGCTTTTAAAAGATGCAACACACATTTGCTGGATTCTCAAGCATGTGCCGCGGATTATTTCAAAGGATACTGGATATAATTCACAGTTTAAATGCAGATCAAGCGTGTTCAGTTCCACTGAGCGCTCGTACAGTATAGAGCCAGTTTTTACTTTTCCTTGGATAAACTCACCACGTCAAAGCACAATAAATCTGCTGACATGAGCTAGTCCAGTCTAACAGGATAAAAATCCTCCACGAAAGAATCCTGCAAGAAATTTTAGAGCCCCTGTATCATTCGCTGTTTTTGCATTGAAATGACCTTCCAAATAAGGTGTCAGATAATACAGTTCACATAGATGATACTGATCTAACCTTGATGCAAATAAACCATAGAACAAAATTTAATCAGTATATCACTGTGTAAAAGCCTTTGTCCATCCCAATGGAGCTTCTAATGACTGTTTTGGCAGTTCTGGCTGGTAGCTATGCCTCCCTGCTCATATATATCTCATACTGGTTGAGCAAGCTAATGGAACTGCTGTTCGTGGAATCCAATATTAATACCCCACATCGTGCAAAACTGGATGCAACTGAATATATTACACAATTCCTGGTAGTATCTAATTCCATAGGTATTAGACACTGGGCTCTAAATTAATATTTTAATAGAGAAAGTGAAATAAATACTACGTTGCAGGTAAGATATCTAAGAACTCTGGATCTGCCAGCCTTCCTGCTGTAAGCCTACTCTTATGCTCACACAGAACAGGCATAGGACCCTGACAAAAATTGGCAGGCACGCTTTAGATGCTGAGTGACACATAGTGATGCAGGGAGTCAAAGATGTCATCTTCATGCAAGCTCCACTAGTTATGAGCTTGAGAGAAAAAATGAAACAACACACACCAAGAAAAATAAAAACAAAACAAAAAAAAAAAGAGGAGGGTGAGAGTGGAGCAAGACCTCCAGAAAATAAACAGGGTGTACAGTTTCAAAGGCTACAGACACAGACATTTCATTGTTCAAGCCAATTATCAGTGGAAAATAATAACAACAGATGGATTCAGAGTCACTGACTTTTCATATGCACTTCATCTCTGCACAACAGATGATGAAATGCGAGAGCTATCTCGGAAAGGCAAAACATCTTTCAGTAAAAGAACTCTATACTCCAGATGGGGACCTTCTAAGGCAGCTGATTATCTTCTTATAATGTTGTAAGATAGACTTACTAAAACATTTCAAGAGCTGATCAGATAGGATGAGCACAATGGCATCATTATGAGGAGTACACTGCTTCGGCCTCAGCCTTATGACTAAACCAGTCAGAGATTTCAATGGGGTCAGAGCTGCCTGTTCCCCATTTTCACATCAAGTCCTGGGTTAAAAAGAAAGAGAGAGGGATAAGGGGGGCTGCCCCTAAAGCTGCTGCTCACAGCCTGGGCAAAACATGGGGGGCAGCTTTGCCCAGAGAGGGGTTAAGGACATGGGGCTACCGAGTCAGCAGCAGCATGAATCGGTCCCCAGTAGAAGTCCTGCTGCTGCAAGCGAGGTGAGACCACTCACCTTCTGCAAGCATGCAGTTTCTCACGGGGACAAAGGCAGAGAATAGAAGGTATTTACAAGTACGACTGTTTCCACTATAATTGCTAGATGTAGAGGGACCTCGTCATCCAGGGGCCTACAGCGATGTAAATTAGGAGTAACCTCAGCTGAGTCAATGGAGCTACACCCACAAAAACTGGTATGAGGCACAAATAAGACAAATTCTTTCTTACAAAGCCTTTACAAAAACTCATCTTTTTATGGGAAATAAAAATTTGCTTTCAAAGGGAAATAACAAATACATGTAAATTTTGGTGGTTCCGGTGATAAGCAGTTCCAACAAATGTCACAAACACCCAAGCGAAGAACCACCTACCTAGCACCACCTTCTCCCACTCAACCTGAATACCACAAAGCGCATGTTTTTGATCACATGAATCAGGTACACCACAATCTCAAAACTTTAAAGAAAAAAAAAAAAGCAGTGGAAAAATTAGCTCATTAATCTTTAAGACAACATTTCTTTAATGAAAGAACACGACCCAAGTAGCACGTGAAAACGAACCAGTTGCCATTTCCACAGCTGCCTTCTCCAAAGGACTGTAAGGAGAATGTAGGAAGTGATGCACTGTGTACATCAGCATTGCATACTGAGGGGTAGCGATACACAACACACGCTGAACTTCCACCTAACCACTCATTTATTTCACAAGTCACAAAATACTTCGTAAGTAGAGGGCTGTTGGCTTCACAAACGTGAAGGGAAGAGATGAGTTTGCAGGCACAAAGCACAGCGCTTCCCCCCACCCTCCCCTCCTTTGTGAAGTACTTTGTCAAAAGTAAATTCACAGGGGAACGTACAAGCAAAGAGTAAATTTTGCCCAGGGCAAAATTCTGCAACTGCTTTAAGAAGCAAACAAGAACACAAAAGATGTGTAATACAACCATCTGGCTCTACTCATGCTATATCAATAATCCCCAAAATTTATCCCCACCCCCTTAATCAACCCACACTGATGCCACAAAACCAAATGGCATCACTTATGCTTCCTGCCCATCACATTTTGAAATGATATTTAATATGCATACAGTACATATTTGCATGTTAATCAATTTCTTTAAGAAAAAAAAAATATTTTTGCCTCTTGAGCTCTTTAGTTCTGCTTTTTCTACTTATTCACACTGGGATCTCTAAAACCACCAAGAAAGTCCTTGTGGTAAAGATACTCTCATATCGACACAGCGTCTCAGGTATCAGGATAACGTACCGGTCAAAATTTCAATCTCTTCTTCTCTCTAGTTTTGTGTCACAGTATGAAAATAGCAGAGGGTGAATAATAAGGTGCCAGCAAAATTAGCTGTTCAAGAAACACGGGTAAGCGATCCGTTTTGAACTTGGGGTTGGATGCATTGCCCCGTTTGGGATGGAGGGAAGGAATTACAGAGGGGAAGCGGGGTATCCTACGTGTCTTCACCATCTGGGATTTGGAGGATTTGCACCAATTATTTCAACCTGCCCCCAATCCAAGAGCCAGCCTGCTCAAGATGGAAGGAGAAAACAGGGGGGGGTCCTGGCCACAGATGGAGGACAAGCCTACAATGTGTGTTGGCTGCACTTTCCACCGTCCCTTCCCAACCCTGAGCATATGGTGGGAGATACCCTCCCTGCCCCAGGACAGCCAGCCAGCCAAGTGACCAAAAGGGCAGCCCCACGATTGTTTGGGGTTGGCTTCGTTCTTGAGGGAAAATCACCTGCGTAACCATCATGATTCATACCGCGAGCGCGCAACGTGAAACCGGTACCAAAAACAACACTTCAAAGACAGTCTCTCTCCGGCGCTTTGGTGACTGACGGCCGCGGCCCCGGGCACTGACTCAGAGCTCTTATTCTTAATCGACTTTTATGCAACAACATACCCCGGCCCAAACCCTGCCTCTCTCCTCATGGCCGTGGCTGGCTGTACTCTAGCTGTGCCTAGGAGCTGCCCAGGGGGATGCACGCCACAGCCAGCCGTGCTTCTCACCCTCCTGTAGCGGGAACGTATGGCTGTTCTGTAGGGAAGGAGAAATACAAGCCCCGAGTGCCCATGGCATAGGTGGAAACGTTTTGCAACTATTTTCTTTGGAAATAAGCACACATACAGCGGTACGTCTGCTCCGACATCCAGACTACCAACCTGAGATCACAAACACCACGTTAATTTCTTTTAAATATGTATATTTTTAAAATCCATTTTTTGATTGCTTCTGCTGTTTCTATGGCTTGACTTGTACGGGCTCTTTGTAAGAATTGAAAACAGCCTCCCACAAACACAGGAATGGGGGAATGGTTTAGAGAGCTAATCCACACCTGGGCTACGTGAGAGGGGCTCATATTTTCCAAAAAGAAACACAACCCCTTTTATATACGAACCAGATTTAGATCCCAATGCTAAACCCTTCACCACATCCTACGCGGGGGCTCTGTAATGGTCAAGGGGAGCAGGGAGGTGGGTGGTGGCTCTGCCCATGTTTCTGCAGGAGCACTGGCTCCATCCCGATGGCGAGCTGTGGGGTGAGGAATCGTCGTGACCTCGGACTCAGAGGCGAGCAGCAGACTTGTCCTTGGTTACACCACGGTTAGCGCAGGGTAATCCCCATCCCGCACATGCCTCTTACAGAAGAATCTGGCCCTGTCTCCTTACTCCTGTTAGAAAAATGAAGGCTGCGACAGAAAATAGCTGAGAACTACATCTTGCCGATGCCAAAATACAATAATAACATGTTCAAAGATTTAATTTAGAAGACTACAAAGTCTAGCTCATACATCATAACACCTTGAAATAACACTTTAAGGTCAAATCCTGTGCATTTTTGGAAACCACCAAAACATAATGAAGTTTTACTTAAACACAGCATTTACATTTATAACGCATTTCAGATTCTTCAAGTAAGCTAGACCACATGCTAGGAAAATGTACTTCCCACAACATACAAAGTCAGTCATATACAGCCTTCCCTCCACAGGCTGAGCGGCCACCGGCACAAATGGAAGTCCTGTGAATGGATCAAAGGCAGCACGTGGACCTCAGAATATGATTTTTATTTTTATTTTATTTTGTTTTTAATTGGCAAAACATCAAATCCCACTAGTAGTTTATTTTTGTTGCCTTCCTTGCCCCTTTTCTACCTCACCCACTTATTTCACAACGGAACATTTTTAAACCACTAGAAATCTTTGTGGCAAAGATGATGTCATACTGACACAAGATCAGGTGTGAGGTATGGTATGAATAAATACTTATCCGCAACCACATTTAATTTTCAATGGTTGGGCATCAAGAGACAAAGAAGTTCTTATGCAGACATATTAACTGAGGATTTAATTTTAAATGGTCTGCATTTAAAAAAGCAGGAACAACGCACAGAACAAGCCCAGAGAAAAAGAAAAGAGGAAAAAAAACCACCCAGGGGGGAGGAAAAAAAAAACCCCAATCACAAAACCCCTTACACCTTCCCTCCTGGTTTTGGGAAAGCAATGCACAGCTCTAAAACTTATTGCTCTTCACAGTAATAAATATATGGTGCTTGATTACTTCATCTTCTAAGTCACCGATACCATGCAGGATAATTGTACTTTACGCACTGGTAATAAAAACTCTCCCTACGAAAATAAATATGTATTTTACAGTAATCAAGCAGGAACTAATTTTGTACTTTTTCACAAGTAGCCATTTACTTTGGCACTGAATGGTAATGCGTAGTAGAGAATGCAGTATATGCCTTAACCCAAGAAAAAATTAGACTTGAAAATTAATACACAGTGAAAGACAAATTTAAAGCAGCCTTCTTGTGTTCTGACATAAGAATATAAAAATGACACGAGCAACTAAAGATTAGTTTACATACTTTTCAATCACAGCTGCCGCTCGGTAACCACAATACCTTTAAAATGACATTCTACCGAAACAGATACACTTTGGCTGCAGCAGCAGCAGCTAGATACAGTTAACATGAAATTAAAAAGGGCATTCTTTTTATTTACACACACCGTACAGCACTGAGCCCCAGCACAATTACAACAGAAAGATTTCTTAGCGTGATTAATTTAGAAATAATCTAGTGATAAATAGAGTGCATTGCGAGTGATTCTGCCGAGCAAATTTTTATCGCCAGCCTGAGATGTCAAAACACAGTTTCAGGGACACAGAAAGAACGAGTCACATCTTCTTGGTTAATATTTAATTGGGTGCTAAAGATTCCTCCTAAGGACCTCTGAACCATCGCTGACAGCCCCACAAGATGTCCCTATCTGTGAAACAGATACCAACCCTTTCTGTATAAACTAAAATAACGTTAAATTTAATCAAACCATTCAATTAATAAATCACTTCAGTGGACACTGCAGCCCAAGTCCTGTTTAATTACATAATTTTAAAAATATTTGCACACTGCAACCACTAAGATGGGCTCTGAGGTTTCATAATACACACTTAACACTTGAGTTGGAGAACAAATTTATTTAATAAATGCAGAGCTAAGTGCAATAATGCCACTCCACTCAAACTGCAAAATCACTTAGCATGTCCTGCGAGAAAAAGCAAATAAACTTTTTCCCCCATTTAAAAGCATGGCTCTGGCAGAAGCCACCTCCTTTCTGCCTGCCTTCAGGTGGACAGTGGGTTGCCCCAGCCCAGGAAGGGGTTCGGAGAGCCAGAGCATCCCTCCACTCAGCTCACATGCTGAATCTCTGGCCCTCTTCTCCTCATACTCTGCCTCCATCCCTCCCTCCGAGCTTTTTCCCCTTTCTCCTCCCCATGATGCTCTCCTATCCTCTTTCCCTCTTGTTCTCTGATGCTTTCTGGGTAAACCCAGCCTCTGGCAATATGCTCCAGCTCTTTCCCATCCCCACCCTCAAGCTCCTGCCCTGAGTTTCCCCCACCTGCTCTCCTTCTCTTTGCTATTTGAGAGCACTGCAGTTGGGAAAAAAAAAAAAAAACCCACACCAAACCGAACAGGACAGAGGAAAGGGGCTGGGGAGGAGAGTAAAGGAAAGAAAACAGTGTAATAAGGCCAAGCAGAACTACACAACTTCCAACAACAGCAAGAGATGCTCCTGAGCGCAGGGATGAAAAATAAAAGCCACGGACCAAACCTATCACCAAAGGGGGATTCAGGTTCTGGGATGGGTGTAACGCCTGTATCCACAGGACAGAAGGAAACCGTGTTACTGCCATACATAACTAGGTGTGACACCTCGCAGGACAGCCTGAAACACGTATGGACCAAGTGGTGGCCTTAAACGAAGGGGGAAAAAAAGCAAAGCCAAGGGTTTGTCACAGCTTAGAGGCACAGCTGTGTGCACTCATACAGACTTTGCATTCATTCATATAGAGCACAGCTTTCAGGTCCTGTGGTTCCAGCATGATTTTTTGGACGAAAGTTGAGCCTCAAAAATAAATAAGTCTATATTTGGCCTGCCCTGGATTCGAGAAGTTCTCAATAGTACTTTGCATAGAAACAATCTGAATTAATACAGGTTAAGTTCTCAAGATTATAATATTCTTTACCAACCCAATGGATGCACCTCTAAAATTCACCGCCCTGACAAATAGGAGAGCTCTTGAAAGTCTGCTTGTATTAGTTTTATGGATCTATTCTACTGCTTAAATCAGGTCTCATTAAAATTACCATCCACACAAGTTCTCCCACTGGGAAATCTACATGCCAGAGCTACTCCAGTTCCGCAGGCGGTGCTCGGAGGGGGTTGCATATTGCAAAATAGCTGTGGACACGGCGGGGGGGAGAGCGGGGAGAAGAACAAGAGGACTTCAGGACAGCAAACAAGTTACTCCTTATCCTCCTCTGATTTTAATCAGTGCAATTTTTGCTCCAGTGGTGCAAATGCATCCGTGGAAAGAAATCCTGCTGCCAGAAATGAAACTGGGAAGGGGAGGGGGGGGCGGGTCATAAAAGAAGTGTCCCTCAGCAAGCCAAATCCAGTCTCCAACATCCATTTTAGTGTTGGAAAGGCAGGCTAAATATGCAAACACTGCACCTGACAACTTACACTAAAGCATAGGATCTGCACACTCCCCCTCCGGTTTAATTTTTAATAGTACCAGTACTTAAACCTCAGCATTAATGTATTAATGTTCAAATGAATACAATTAAAGGCATCTCTATGTTCTCCAGTGCTAACGACCTGGAAGATCTCTCCACCCTTTGTATTTGCAGGGTTTGTTACACATATATTCTGTAGCCGTTGTTTTGGCAAAGAAGCAAAAACCTTTGCCTTTTAAATATAAAGTAACAGGAATAATGAATAATATATCTTCTGATTTTTGTTCTGCCATGATATATATATAATGATATATAAAATGTTCATTTATTATCACACATCCTAGGAAGCAGACATGCAAAATTACTTTTTTTTTTTGTCTTATAAGGGTCATTTATCATACAGAACATCCTCCAAATAGGTAGTCCTAAAATCTCAATTTACAAAGACATTTTTTAAAGCTGAATTCTTCAAACCGGGCTACTCTCCTGATGGTTAAAATAAAAACTTTATGATATTGAAATAGCTGGATTTAAGGAAGGAGCAGCGCTCTGCATTTTCTTTTAGAAGTTCCTGGCCCGACAAATTAATGTCTGCCTATTATTTGTACCTAAATCTTGCCACATTTATTAGTTGAAAAAGCACCGTGTGACCTTCTTCAGGCCAAGTTCAGAAAAGGAAAGCGTTTACTAAAAGGGCATTAATTTTTATCATAGCATCTGTGATCTTTGGGTGGGGAAAGGAAACACCATAAAAAAAACCCCAAAGTCTGTGTACACAAACTATCAGTCAGATTGTAACGCTTATGCAGAATAATGTAAAGCTTTATTTCTTTTTGATGTTAGCAGGGTTTTTTTTTCTTTTTCCCTTTTGCATTCCATTTTTCAATATGTAAAATGACAAAATGCAAAAACAAAAACACAAAAAATGTGCTTGTTAGGGCTGGCCTAGTTTTTTTGAAACACGCACAAAAATAAAACCCACTCATAAGATCTTATTTTAATATGTAATAGAAGAATCTGGCAAACATTAGCCAGAATAAGTCTAGCCAGCGAGCACAGACTAACATTCATTCTAGTCTGCTGTTGCAAAGCAAAACGGAAATTCCATCTTGTTCTTCCAACTCACAGGAGCAGCATCTTCCACCTGAAGAGCAGCAGAAGAACATGGGGCAGAGCAGGCACTGCCCGAGCCAACACTGTTGCTCCTGCTGAGCTCCTTGGTGCTCATCCCAACATCTAATGGTGCAAGCGGAGCCCTCTCAGTTGTCCCACCTCCAATCTCTCCAAAAGAGATAGGTGCCTTTTTCCCACGCCCATGTCCACGCTCACTGCGGGGTTGGCAGCTGTGGTCTTGGTGAACAAGACCCAGCAAAGCCCAAGAGGCAGTACAATGCTCTCTTCACAAGTTTCCTTCGTGCCCAAATATCAGCTCTGATTCATGAAGCCTTGGAGATGTACCCAGAGGAAGAGTCAGACTTAAAAGTACCTCCAGAGAAAAGGGAAAAAAAAAACCCAGACAGGCACAAAAGACATTCAAGGAAAAGAGGTGATGGGAGAGCTGGAGTCAGTATGGCTAAAGACTCCGATGAGAAGGGAGGTAGAGCAAAAGGAGAACTACAAAGCATTTAATTATAAACCCAAAAAATGTTAGAAAACCAATCTCACATGAACAATTTGCCTATTTTGGGATTACCTACGGATGAGGAAGGTTCAGTTTAATCAGCTATCTGTGTGAATGGATCCCCAGCACGCTGGAGCTGAACTCAATGGACAATCCCATTAGAGTGGAAAGAGCACACAGAACGCCCTTGAGAAACATGGCTAATGCCACAAACACTGAGGAAACAACCATTAGAAAATTCTTCCATTTTCAGGCTTAGGAGGAGGCAAAAAGCAAGTGTTGAAAGCAGCAGAAGATGGGAAGGGCACAGCTACACTTTATGAAAGGTCTGTTTCCTGTGTCACGCGTTCCCAAGGCAGATCCCAACTCCTCAGATTAAAGCCATCATTTATAACCCACTAAAATAAGCTTCCCAAGAGGGACACAACTACATTTCTTCTTTAAGCCACCTAAACTTAAGATGTCTCTCCCTCCTCCAGGATAGGAGACAACAGAAGAAAAGTCTCTATAAATAGAGAATCTCTAGAAAAAGAAAAAAATTGCTAAAAGTATCTATAAAAAAAAGCTCACAAAATGTATGAATTCAGGAATTGGAGGCACTGTAAAACTCCTGTTTGGGCCTTCCTCTTTCTTGATCAACACCATCCCACAGGACAAAAAGCTGTTTTAATGCATGACCACAGCATCCTGGAGATCTACTTGGCTTCTATCGATCTTGCATCTACCCAGGAATCAAACTGTAGAGAAGTCACTAGCAGAAGTAATTTGGGGGTGGGTAGCCCCTCAAAACCCGGTTACAGAGACAGACACAAGCCTGACAACTGCTGGAACATCAAACCTCAACCCAGCCACAGCCTGCACCGGGCGCTGTTGGGCTACAGGGTTGGAATAAGGTCCACATGCCCGAGGAGCTTGGCATTGCCTCCGTTATCATCCAGAAGCAACCACCCAAGACTTCAAAGGCCTACCAACCATACCGTGGGGCCTGATCCTGTCATCATCTCATCCAACCTTACTACTGAAACCATGCTTATCAACACACACAAGGACTCTGGAGCATCCCTGCTGTCCCTGAAGGACCAGGCCTGGCTTCAGCAGCTACCCCACAGACCGGCTCCCTCCTACCTGGGTTTGATCCAAGCGCTCGCGCAGCATGCTCTTACATTTTATTCCCTCTCTCTCCCTGAAGCTTTGGCAACTGAAATCTATTATGATGTCAAAAGGTAGCTGACAACATAAAATGTATCCCGCTGAGTTGATGCCGCACGCTGCTAAATTTACAACAACATAAGTATCATAAAAATTATAAGAACTGCAAATTAACCACTGATTTTTTAGTTCAGTGACATAAATAACAGTAAAGATCTGGAAAACTTCCAAACATCTTTACAACTGTTTAATTTGTCAAAATCTATCAAGTGTATTTCAACCACAAACCTGTCCTCTGCAGTGCATTAGTTTTCACATACTTACACTGGCATCAAAGGCAACAAAAATAAAGCTTATATAATTACTGTGACTGGAAAGGTGCATCAGAATTTATTTCTGCTTTTCTTCCTCTGTGCTTCTTTATTGACACTAACAGTCGGCAATGTTTTAAAAACATTCACACTAAAAAAAAAAAAATTAAAAAAAATAAAATCACTGCAGCTTTCCAGCCCTTCTAGGTTTGCCCGGGACACTCAAGAAGGCAGATCGCTTTGTTTGCTAATTTGACCATTTTTCCACTCACATGTTCCATGCACCTCACGATGCTTGCGTCAGCAAACCCTTTTATTTACTCCTTTATTTGTGCACCAAGCTCTGTGAATGCAAAGCTGCTTTTCCAGCAGCCACAAGAGAGTGGGCACTTAAAAAAACCCCAAAATTAATTGCATAGGTCCTATCACTTTTCATGGGGGAAGAACTCATTTTTATATAACTATTTATTTTGTATGGTTAAATATCAGTTTAAAATTAAGTTAAAATTAAAAATTTTGCCTTTTGTAGGACACAGATTTACTGAGCAGAGTACTTTTCTCTCACAACCGTTCAAGATCAAATTTGAAGTCCACACATGTTCAACTGATAGCACACAAAGTTAAGGTCTTTTGCAAAATAAAACATCGAGTATTTCTATTATTTGGCTGCTCAGGGGCTGCAGAGCTTCCTAAGCCCCCGCTGCTCAGCTTGAGAAGAGCTTTGGCCACTGCACTGACCTGACACTGAAGGGTTTGCTGGTGCTGGCCCCGCACAAACTAACCCAGACAAAAACATAGGTTTATCTTCTGCAGCACAAACTGGCCATAGATCTTTTCACTGATGCGAGGCAGTCGAAATATGCAAAAAAAATAGTTTCAGATAGACACTGAGAACCAGCAGAATGTTTCTGTGCTCTCTTTTTGCTTTTATAAAGGCAGCTCATCGTACAGAGATGAGCTTCTACCTTTGAGCTGGCTCAGTTGGCCTGAGGAGCTATTTTGTGCTTTTCCTAGACTTAAAATATGAAATATTAGAGGAACTAATTAAACTGTCTTAAATAGTAGAAACCAATACATTCTTCCCTCAAATATTACTAAAGTGCAGCTTATAAGTGAATGAATGGCAGTGACACACTCACTGCAGCTCCATGGAGCAAAAATTGTCCCACTGCAGATGCCAGCAAGGTGGGATTCACGGATGAGGATGCGGTTACTGAAACTTTTCACACTTGCTCACTGCCCAGTCTCAAAGCTTCATCTGTTCTCAAGAGCTGACAGCTGATGCTCACATTGACTTGTCCCCATCATCCCAACAGGTCAAGGTTTGGTGCCTCCATCACTTACGGACCATAAGGGCGACAGCTCTGCCCCACGCACCAGCGGGCAGATGGCACCGCATGATTTTTGAAGCAGGGCAACATGTTATACCACACCAATTTCAAGATCAAATCTCAACTGTATTTCTACCCATATGGAAGCAGGAAAGGACCAGGTTTGGCACAAAAGGTTAAATTCAGCCCTCCACCCCCCAGTAAACACTGAAGTATTTTATACTGCAAACCAAAATTTTTAAAAAAATAATACTTAAAAATACAGAAAAACAACCCAGAACATAACACAGCTCTAAAAATTAAGCATCCAGATATAGAAAGAATTTTTAAATTAATTTTCCCACTGTGTTGCTTGCAGGAGCAATGAGCTTAAATGGCCACAACTCATCCAGTGTCACCCAGAGGTACCATGCAAGCGGTATGGAATGGTGTAAGTAATTCAAAGTTCTTTGATTAAATCTAACATAATTGCACATAACTGGAAAAAAAAAAAGAAATCACAGCAAGTTGGCTTCGCATATTGCATTGCATAAATCAGAAGTGATTCCCACAAAATCTATCCTTTCCAGACTATTTTATCTAAGCAACATATAGCTGTTACAACAATTTTTGAGTGATTTTGATTCTCGTTGTGGTATAATGAGTAATGAAGAAAGCACGTTTTTTTATTCTGGTTTGCACTGATGAGATGTGTTTCTTCTTTGACTAAACCCTTGGGTGACTCAGTTCTGCCGCTTCACAACAATGAGTTCTCATGTTTCCCTCTACACATTAAAAAAAAGAAACAAGTCTTCAAACTATCCCAATTCCCAGCTCACAACGAAGGGAAGACCTTGAGGGCTCCTATAATTCCTGCTGCTCGTTGCAGAGCAAGGCCCTACACTAGAGTACTGTTCCAACTTAGAGCTGAGGCCCAGCACCACTAAACACTGCCTGAGGATGGAAGAACCGCAAAACTGAGTTTTCTACAGCAAAAAGGAGAGCGTCAATGTGAGCTTGAGGAAGATTTCTTTACTAGATGAAGAAGACAGGTTTAGCCAGGGCAACTTCCCTCAAAACTCAAAAGCATAGCAACAGGCTTCTGCAGCCACATCTGACGTTCCCAGGAAGGGCAACCACAAAAGCTGCTTCTTGCACTGAACAGAGAACAGGCCTTTTTCTGTGCTCTGCACCAGATTGTCAGACTTAAGTTTCTCTTTCCAGTAATGGGCGATGCAAAGGCTCTGTGCTACACAGGGCCTATATATTTTCAGGCCTAGAGACTTAATTACATTCTATTCTAATTGGCACGTGGTACTAAAGTATAAATTTTAATAACATTAGCACCAAAAAACCCCCTGATTGAGATGGCAAGCTGAAGACTGAATCAATAAATCAACAGTAATCTTTTTTTCTTAATCACAGCAGCTACTCCACCCTTTTTATTGATCTTTTTCCTCTTTTTTTTTTTTTTTTGCTTTATTTCACTATAATCTCCCAAATCTTGATTGAATCAGTTCAAAACAATTGCACACCTAGCCAGGATAAGCCATACTTTAGTTTTAAAACCCTTCTTGCAGTAAACAGCTGCATGGTGAGTTGTAGAGAGTTGCTGAGTCCAACCTTTCATTTCTCAGCTTCTCCCCTCTCCCGGTACTTGTCCCTGAAGCCACAATCAGGTAAATCAGTGGGCAGCCAGAGAAGTAACCCTGCTAGATCTGACCTCCTCCCAGTCACAATGACTTATTCATGCATAGGTTAAAAGGAACCTTCATTTAACGGTCCTGCTGTAATCTGAAAGCTAGTAAGGAAACCAAACCATGCATCTTCTTCAGACCTATCTGTTGATTAAATATTTTACTCCAGTGTTCTCTACAGCATCATTACGGCACTCGCACGTGTTCACCCCAAGTATAAATCTTCAGCATATCCTACCTGCCTGTGCAGCAGCTTTCCTGGAAACAGCTTTATTGTGTTCTAGTAAACTTCACTCGTGTTATTTATTCTCCTTTAAAAGAGAAGTTACACTTTGCTGTGTTCATTCCTTGCAAAGACAAGTTTCTGCCTATCAAAAGACAAGTTTACTGCAAAGACTCTTGTAATAATACTGATAATGGGTAGAAATTACACATTTTATAAGGGAGAAGACAAAGCACTTCACGTTTTATAATAGTTTTGCTGATATCATAGTTTCACCAAACTGTGCTTTCATACAAAATTATAGCCTTCCCTCCTGAGTGACCTAACCTAAAGCTATTTAGGATAGATATAATGGGGCATACTGTCAGCTACAAATCAAGAGATGCACTGGCCTCAATGGAGATTTTGCAGTTGGCTTCCGCAGACTTGTAAAGTGACGATCTGACCCTGTATTTTCAGTAAAGGGATGAAATATGCTACTGAAAGGAAACAAATCAGGCTAGAAAAAAAAAATCACCATGTGAAACTTTAAGAACTAGCAAAAAAAAAAAGAAATCAAACAGAGCCTTCAGGCTGCGAGCTGAAAAGGATCTCAAGTTTTAATAAACAGACAGCAATCACAAATATTACCGAGCAAAGGAAAAGGAAACCGAAATGCAACGAGAAATACAATCTAGTAAGAAATGCACTTATAGGATGCAAGTCCAACTGATAAGAGATCTTCAGAAAGCAGGCTATCCCAACTGAGGGCCGTTAATCCTTGTCTGGATCCTCACACACCACACCCCTGCCAACTTCAAATCTGCTGACTGCGAAGAGACCATCGACCCGTCCTCCTTACTACTGCTGTCCCTCTCTTTTGCATGTGTCCACTGGTGCTACTCATCACAGCCTGCTAAACGTATGCTCCACCACCTTCCTTTTGCTGCGTTAAAGCAATAGCAAAGCCACAAACAGTGGCAATTTCTTTTTTTCCCCTTACTTTTCCCTCCCATGTAAAACAAAGCAAGGGAAGAGATCCCAGGCTGAATGGCTTTTCAGAAGCAGCAGGTCCCTAAACTGGGCAAGCTGTATAAATGATACGACATGACTCACTAACATCGTCTAGCAGGTAATGGCAAACAAACAGCAGTAGCTAGTTAATGATGATCTGCAATAATGTCAGGGAGACTTGTTACCATGTAAGTAACCTGCCACACCAGGGATACAAATTGTCTCCGATTTGATAGCACCTACTGCAGAGAGGAGCGTTATCAATGTGCTAGCTCGCTCAGATAAATGGAGTACTATTTCCCTGCGCTGCTGCTGTCACTTTCTCCGGTCCGTCAGCCCCTTTCTTAAACCGATTGCTATTTTTATTACACTCCCTAAAAATATGAAGGCAGGAGACTCCTTTTCCTGAAACACACTGGCTAGATAGATGACGCCTTTTAAATAATACTCTTTTCTCGCTGGCCCCGATCCTTGCGATGTTGTTGCTTACTTTGGAGGGGGAAACAAAATACAAGTGGCAAGCCATATCTCTCCATTCCAAAGGGAGTGGTTTCCCAAGAAAAGCATAGTTTTGTTCCCTTGCTATTTCCTTTCGGCACTGCAGACAAGCAGGCAGCAGACCCGCTATGAAAAGTGACCCCGGCAGCTAGGAAACAACACTCAAAATACCTGCTGCAGTTGGAGGGCAGCAGGTGGGAATTTGGGGTGGGGGGTAAAATCATCTGGGGATTGTTAATGGGACTTCCCATTTTTAAATTCTGGATTTGGTAGGAGAAAAGGAAAGTTATCTGGGAACAGACATTTCAATGTCTAAAATTAGGCGAGATGCTATTGAAAAGGAAAATAACTTCCAGCCTTATTTTACGAACTGGAATTGTGTTTCCTGGTTCCATTGCTCTGGAAAGGAAGTTGCCCGCAAGTAACGGATAAAATACAGAAAAACCTTGTGGATTCAAAAGTGTTCTCCCCACACTTCTGTAAAAATAAAATCCAGAGGCTGGTAGAGCACACTGGCTTCACTGTAGAAGATACAACGCCAAAGGGAGGGGGGGGGAAGTGCTCACTAATACAATATGTCATTGTACTCCGAGATCTACCACATATGTTACTCCAAGGGCTCTCAACCTTAAACTTGGAAAGTCTAAGACACTGGAGCCATGATATATAAAGTAAGACCCAAGTTCCAAATATTTGATTTAGCAAAGTAAATACGGTTGTTTTTATTGGGTGCAACAAGCATTTTTCACAGAGTGAAGAATTATGGTAAACATCTGCTAATCATGCTCACAAAAGAGGTCATTGTGTTTAAATCCAAGGTCATATTAATAGCTATATTTAATTAATAAAACCCCACGTAACATTACCCAAGTTTCCAACAACGTCTGCTTCCTGACACTCAAGGACCTATTCATTAATGGATCACTTATATTGTTTTTTTTCTTGATATTGCTCCTAAGTTCTTACAAAGCTTTTAGGCCCAGCTTCGAAGCCAACTGCACCAACGTTATACTTGCTGTCTCTGGGGTATTATACCATGTGGATGCAGTTTGTGAGCACACACACTAACAAGAATACTGGAATAAGTGACATTCCTTGAAGGTGGTCTTACACCTCCAGGTTTCTGTGTCTTCTCCCACACAGTGGGACAGGCAAGAGCATCACGTGTGATTCTGAACTAGAAGATCACATTCTTCATTGAGTCATTCAGGGCCTAGGTGCAAGTTAGAGCTGCACCTGCATTTCATAAGAGCTTTTTCGCTTGGACAGAAAGAAAGAAAAAGAAATCCTAGCTTTTCAAGGAGTGTTGGATTTCCTTCTTACTTCCAACCCATCCCTGGTTAAATCCGGAAAGGCAATTTCTCAATGTGTTTACAAGTTGAACAGCCCTGGTAAATTATTGCCCAAAGTGAACTGAGTGTTTCAATAGTTCTTGTTCATTTTGCCTGTTAAGAAACAGGCTGCTGAAACATTCTTGATCTCAAACAGGAAAATGAACCTGGTTTTCGCTTACTCAGGTGTTAAACAGCACAGCTTTTTTCAAATCTCAGGAGGTGTCCTGGATGAAACTGATACAAATGAGAAATGAATCAGATCTTAGATCTTCTGATGTTCGATTCTTCAAATTTAATGATATGGAGATCTATTGAAAAGTAGGTTTTCTTGCACACCCAGGCTCTCTCATGTAACTGTAGTCATTGATGTTTATAGATTATTTTTTTCTGTGAAAAGATAAATCTAGCTTGTTGCATGAAAAATCCTCGAATGCACTGATGTTTATTCACTGAATTTCCATATCCTTTACACTTGAAGTTATTTTCTCTTTTCCACAATGTATGTGAAAACCGTGACATTTTATATATTCTACACAAGTTCCCTCAACGCCATACTGCACTATCTCCATGTTATTATATATATTGCAGTAATGCCATTTCCAATTCATTGCAAAACAGTACACACTTTCATGCACCAGATGTCCTAGCTTTGGTAGGACCGAGTTATTTTCTGCCCAACAAGTCCTGAAGGCAAAAATAGTTGTTCCTGTATCTGGGTATACAGCCAGGCCATTTCACCTACTTGTGTCAGACTCCCACCCCAGCAGCCATAAGTGCTTTGTCTTACCCTATTTTTAGGCAGTTTACCACTGAAGACAACTGTGGAGACTTGCATTATCTACAAAGCCATAATGCTGGTTAGTAAGTCTTGGCATAAAGAAGTTTGGACACGAGAAGATGCACTGCTAACTCAGTTCTGGGATGGCCCTCTGTCTTCCATGGCTTCATGACATACCAGGTGGATTCTCTCAATACCTCCTGCACTTAATCTACAGGCTAAACATTTTCCAGAAGCCTGGGTTTATTCATGAACAATGTAACCTTGGCACAGGAGCAACTAAAGCAGCAAAAATCACACCCTGTCCACAGCTGAGCATGTGTCACGGGCCTGCAGCACCTAAAACCTCATGTCAGAAGCAGAGAGGTGGCCAGAAGCTGTTCAGCAAGGTCTGTGCAATGCTCCTCAGCACCTTCCCATTATCCTGGGAACACATGAAGAACTTCCAAGAAAAAATATGACTCAGAAGTATGTTGGGAGAGGTCCTAGACACTGGGAGACAAGAATGGCTGAAGGAGGACAGAGCAGGGGGAGAAGATAGGAGAGCTGACGTATCTTTTACCCTCCTCTGCAAACACACGTGGGGACAGAAACACTGTACACAGCCAGGGATCCATGAGCTCTCTGGATCCAAGCCCCCAAATCCAGTTCCACCCCAAGAACAAGCTTCTACCATGTGCAGAATTTAAGGAAGAACACACCAGGCTGGACTAAGTTTAAGGCCAGATACCTCATACAGGGGAAACACAAAGATGGACTCACAGATGAGTTTACACATAGATTCATAGCTTTGGGTAGTAAGTTGCAAGAGCATAAGTAAGTAGTGGATAATAAATCTTAGGCTAAAGTAATTCATTAGCCATTTTGGCATCACACACGAAATGCATTGCTTTGATCTAATGTATTTCAGTGCACTCTGCTATCATCTGCACTGACTGTGCTTTGTTGAGATGAAGGGCTTTTTAATCCAAATCAGAAAGTGATGCTTCTGCACTGATGCTCTCATTTAGGAGCTATAATTAACAGACTTACTGCTAATCAGATATCATCATACCTCCCCCTAAGGCCCCAAATGTGGGAAACAACAGAAGAGAGGACCAAAGGTGCCTCAAGACAGCAACTAGATTTGCATCTACAACTTTGTGTGTTCAAACCCATGCATTCATACGTGTGAAATTGGTGGGAAACATGATCGTGTGGTTGAAGTAAGCTCAGGGAAAAAATCAAGAGGCCCAAGACCTGCTTCCACCCTTGTCTTGATTTTTCAGAACAGGGAATAGGCAGCTGCCTGTGGAAAAACGCATGCAGCAGTATCCTATGTAGCTGCCTTACCAACTAAATGGCACATGCCTCTTGCACAGCTAGCCTCTAACCTCCATTCAAAGCACTATTCCCACTGCAGAGATGGGGCAGGTAAGTTCTCGCTCCACTGCACAGCCCTGCACATCACCGGCAAAGTCACAAGGTGCTTGGATCAAAAAGCACCGGATTACGTAAGCCCTGCCCCTCCACGTTCACACCGCGCTCGCAAAGGCTGAGCATCACGCCCACAAACACATAAGAGAACAACAGATCACTCTGGGGTAGGCTGGCACGCTGAGAACAGAAAAGAAAGGTAGGGACCATTTTTAACTAAGGGCCAAGACAGCCTCAAGCACATACTTCAGCTCCTCTCCAGCAGCCACGCTGCCTTTGCCAAGCTCCTGTCCCTTGGTCGAGCAGCTGCCGGGGCAGTCGCGTAAGGAGGATGGCACGTCCAGCCCCAGGCAGCTGAGCCCACACAATTAACATTTCAACATTGGTGCAATTGCTGCATCGCAAAACCTCAGCATTCATCATTTTGTCATACTGGTTAACCCAAAGTAAGTTAGGCTGAAATTTTTGGTACAGGCTCCCTTGCTGCTGGGCTGTCCAAGTCCTGCATGCCCGCTGAAGGATTAACTCAGCCGAGACATTCAGAGAGGTCTGTTTCTTTGTAGTCTCTGTTCAATTGAGCCTGTCAAAAGTCACACTGGCTCTTTGACTTGGAAAGTACATCCCTGTGTTAATACAGGTACAGTCACACTCGGGATGTTTTTAAAGCCCATGAATTCACAAATCATGGTCAGCACGTTCCTGCCCATGGTTACAGAAGGATTATCCAAGGTTTCCCCTGCCGTTGGCTCATCCCCGACCTCCATTTTCTTCATGCCTGTGGTCAGACCAAAGCTAGCGGCGAAGGCGGCGTGCAAGCTTGCCAGCAGCTGAAGGTTTGCCACCAGCTCTTTGGAAAATGCATAACCATCAGCACAGGGAGCTAGGCAGGGGCTGCTCAGCCACCTCGGATCCCACCAACCGCCTGGGGACACCATGCCACTTTCCAGTGGCACAAAGTACCCCCTTCATGCCATCCATAGCCCTGCTGTCAGCCCATCCAAACACAGCTGGAGAGCATGGGGGAGAAAGGGTTCAGTCCAGAACATGCCCTTCCCTCACCCTACCCCTGAAATGGCAGCAGGGTCACATCCTGACCTGCACAGGCTGCATCAACACCAGCAGAAACAGAGCCCGCACAGGGCCCTCCAGTCCACACCAGCACCACCATGGAAGCCATCAAACCTGGAATACCACTGAATTTCCCTTAACCCTTCCTCTGGATGACCACATAGAAACACCGTTTTCAACCAAGTGGATTAATTATCCACTACACAACCAGCAGGCATGCCAGCCTGCAGTCCCAAACTTTAGAAAAGCATCATTCCCCTCAAAGAACTTTCTGCATCTTCAACTTCTCTCAAGGAGAGAGAAAACTGGTTCGAGAAAACCAAAAGGACAGCACAGGAGAATTCCCAGCACGCACACTCCAGCATCTTCGAATGAGCTATCATGAGCAGAGTCCTTCCCAGGCTTACAGAGTTTATTCCTTATGCCAGTTTGTTTCTCCTATGTAAGTTCATGCAGCTGCCTTGAAAGGAAGGGCAGGTTTCTGTTAAGCCAAACTTTCTTTGTGAGTTAAGGGTAAAACCTCCAAGCTCACCACTTCAGAATTAGATGTCTGGATTTTTATTGCAGCACGAAGAGGTTTTTTGCAGCATGAATAAGAGCTCAAAGAGCCAGGGAAGTGTTTATAAACATAACACTTATTCTTGTGCAATATATGTATTTTACTTTAATAAAAACAGAGCCCCATCATTCAGTATCGAAAAATCATAGCAGAAAATGTGTATGTTTTTCTCAAGACAGAAATTCTACCTCATTTTCCACGCTGCACCCAAAAGCTCCTGTTTGCTGCAAACAGGGCATTGTTTTCTTGGGTTTTCTTTTCAACAGCACAGAAAGGAAATAAATAGTAGAGGGTGTCACTGCAAACACATCAACATGTACCATATAAAAAAAGAAAACAAACCTTATTAACTCAGTTGAACTAAAGCTTCCAAGTTCCTTATCAGTACCTGGGACGTATCTGGAAGGGAGCTTTCCCACCCCAAAAGGAAGTGCCAGGGGTGTTCCCCACTCCCAAGGGTACGCAAGGTTGGGTGGTTTGTCCTGTTGTGATTTAAATACGATGTGATCCTTATTCGGTGCTATAAAGTCTGCTCTGAGCATGCCAGTACATGTCAGCTTTCCCTTCACTCTGTAAGACAACATCCGCCTCCATGCAGAGTTCAAAAATATTTGATGATTTAAGCCAGCTTGCTACACTTAGGTTAGAACACAAAGCAGACTGCAGTGCTCAGTATCAGAATCAGCATTTTCCCCCCCCCCCTTACCCACACGTGAATACATAGATCAAATAGGCTTTTGGCATCGTTTTTGCATGCCTACATCCAAGCCTACTGGTACTAGAAATCCTCTCTTCAGTATCATCAGCTGAGGATAAAGACATGAGGCTTCCCATTCTCCAAGGACTGCCAGTCTCCTTAAACATAAATCTGCTATTGTGCAAAAGGCACAATCTCTAAGGATTTCTATCGCAAAAGAACAAGGAAAATAGCCCAATAACTGAGAAAATGGAGCAGTTTCACAGATTGGCGTGTTAAAGTAATATAAAGCAATTATGTGGTTGGGTGAAGGTAAGGAAGGGAGCAAAGACAAGAAGTTACAGGGGGGTTGCAGCTGAAGGGAAAGTCTGATTTGGGACTACAGCAGCACCCTCAGGAGCTGCAGAGTGAAGAGTGCTGCTTGGGACACGACAGTCACCGATGAGAGTGGAAAAACCCCAAATCAACCTCCAGTTATCACACAAGTACTGAAACATCCAGCAAAGTCTCACACAAGTACCAAGGAGGGGAAACTAAGCACTGAATTTTTTATAAGTACCACCAGACACTTGATTCCAACAATGGCCAAAGCCGTGACAAAACCTCGTACACTTTCCTCAACAATTAAGCAATTCATAGTATATTCAATTCACGCTTTCTTTTTTTTCTTTTCCAGAACTGGGTGTGTAATTTTGTCTTGTTAAACAGTCACCAAGTAGCACTATCCCACAGGTGTAATTTCATTATTTCTCTAAATGCCACGTGCAGGGCAGCAGCACACACAGCACACGAGAGGTAGTGGGTGGTCTTATTGTCAAAGCTGTAATATCTAAACCACAGTGAAGCGGCTGGTTAAATACAAAGTCCCAACTTGAACTTTGCTTCTGGAGCTTTAGAGGTTTTAACTTTTTCAAGGTGATGGGGACCAGAGCCTCTCGCTACCAGGTCTGGGGTGGCCCGATTGATTCAGAGCTGCTGCGCATGGGTGTGATGCTTCGGTGGCACGTCGTGGTTATTAACTCTTGGCTATGAGCTGTCAGCTCACGGCTGGCATTTGGTATTTCAGAAAGTGATGGGAATCATTAAGGCAGGATTGAAATGAGGATGCAGAGAGTATGTTTTGTTAATCATATTAGCAAATATCCTCGCTGTTTCCTAAAAGGGGTTGGGAAACCTTCCAGGGGGAATGTGTTGCCTACGGCCCTGACTTCAGAGAAAGGCAAAGCAGCAGTGAAAGCCTGGGCTTTAAAAAAGGGAAAAAAAATATATAAAAAGGTGGTGCTGCCCTACCCGTGCTGCTCTGCTTCAGGCTCTGCTGCGCTGCCACTGCTTCTGGAGCCAGGGGTATGAAGTGGGATCAGGCAAGGCTGGAGGGAGAGGGCTTTGCACTGGGAGTGGGTCCACAGACGCGTGGCAACAGGGAATTCAGCTTAACGAACCTTAAGGCAACATATGTTGTGATGCACGAAATCACTCCGTCCCCTTCCTTCAGTTGCACATAGAAGACACAGCAGAGAAGCACCGAAACTTCAGAAAAACTCATGTCACAGTATTATCCCTGTTCACTTTAACAGATTTACATGAGTATTACTCAGAACAGGATTTGCCCAAATGCACTGGATATATAATCAACAACAAGAAAGTTTTCTTTCCCAGGATTAACTAAAGAGCACAATATTCTCTGTTTTTTTCAATATGACTGTGTACAAGCAAGCCTTCTTGCAGAAATTACTTGCATTTTAAACGTTATTGCTAATCTGAACTACAGCGTGTCTTTCCCTAGCAAAGTCATTAAAACGTGCACAGGTCAGGATGCTGAGGCTGCATTCATGATTCTTTATAGTTACAATATTAGTAAAGTATTTACTAAATTGACTACCACCTACTTTAAGTTAAATTTGCTGACAGATAAACTGAGCATAACCTCTGGCATTTTCAGACGTTTTCTTATGAATAGATACATTTTGCATGTTTTTGCATGCTAGGCCCTTTCCAAAATGCTGATTTGATCTCCGATATCAAGGCTTACTCACCCCCTTGAAGGTACAAAGGAAAGGTAGCAGTAGCTTGCATGTGGGTGAATGAGATTTTAATATATAGAAAGCACAAAAACTTACTCTTTTTAGTTTATTTTAGATTCAAAAGCTGTAAAAGAGCACCAAGAATGGTGTACTATTTCTGCACGGGTTGAAAAACTCAGCTGAGGAGAGATTTAAAAAGGGGGAGATATAAAAAGAATATTATTTGCATAGTCACAAATCGTTATAAAACAATTATTCTGTAGCAAAAAAGCACTCGTTTCACAAGGGCAATCCAGCTTCAAGAGAGTGCACTATCTGTTAGCACCCTATTCTCAAAACAGACATCTCTGGACAGATTTGTTACAGTTTTCTAGATGCTAATGTGTAAACAGATTGTAAAATTATTTTTGGGCCTATAATAGGATTTAATGTGTTTAAGAGGTAGTCTTATACCTCTTTAACAAAGAGGCTTACAATATGGTAAGAATGTATCACAAAAAATATAATGCTTTTAACAGATAAATCCTCTTGGCAAAGGCTGTAATCTTTCAAACTTAATTGGTGAACTCATTAACGAACAACTGCCACTACAAGAAGAAAGACTATTGTCAGCGACTTATCGGGCAATGAGATAACAAACTTAATTATATTGTTTTCAGTGGATTTACATTTGCTTCCTTTAGGACACTAGATTTGCTAAACATTATTTCATCGGCTGTACACAAGTTCTCCCCCTTCCCCTCAGGAGAAAAGCAAGCTTACCTACAACAAATAAGCAGAGAGGGGGGAGAAAAAACCCCAACCAACCACCACACAACCAAAAGCGTCACAGCTTTGAATTAAGCACAACAGAGTCCTGAAACTTCTGTCTTTATTATCTACTTGTAAAAAGTTATAAGCCTGTAAACTAGTTAATTTATGAGCCATGTTAATCATTTGTTCCCATTTGATCTGAGGTTTAGCAAACACGGTTTCCTGGGACGTAGGAGGATAATTTGCAGGTCCAGCTCAGCTCCGGAGGGGGCACTAACTAATTTGACACCGTAACATGACATTGATGGCAGGCACACACTAATGACCGAACGGCTAGATGTTCCTGTCAGCCTGTCGCTGCAGTGAATAGCCAGTTTCTTCTTATTGCCAAAAAAAAAGAGAGAAGTGCAGAGTGGTCCTACTAATTATTCAGACATGCACTATAATGAGAATCTTAGTGCTCCCTTCCAACGTACCAAGCGCTCGCTAAAGCTCCCATTTGTCTGATACGGTGGCTGATTAGAATTTGTTTCTTGAATAGTAAAACTGCAGCTTAAAATAAGGCAGAAAGGATAAACAGCCTTTTATTCTGTGTAAAACTCAGAAAGTGGCCATTTTGGTTTCAAGCTGGTTTTTGTGTCATTTATTTACACAGGAAGAATGGAAAAAATCAGATTAATTTTTAATAGTACTTCTCAAACAACGTATACATCTTCATGGACTTTTACTGTCTGGATTGGTCAGGACATCAATTCTGTGGACAAAGGGTGGCTCAGAAGGTATATCTTTCTTTAAGAGAAATGACATTTTCTAGTACAGAAATTTGTACCAGACAAATCACAGGTTGGGGGGAAAAAAAAATCATCTCTTTCTAGATTATATTCTTAGAAGTGATTCCTCAGTATGAGCTCCTAAGGGCTTTACGAATCGCTGAATGATTTGGACGTCAAAACAGGGAAAAAAAAAAGGTGTGAGAAAAGTTGTACCATGTTTTCCAGAATCAACATTTGTTCCTCACTTCAGGTCCCGATCCAGCACAGCCTACAGACTGTACTTCGGCTTTGTAACCATATTATTTTTACAGTTCTGTACTTTTCAAAAGCCTCTGCGGCGATGCAGACCTGCAATCACAAAGAGGCCAACGGACCTACCGGCGTAATGTCATATGTTAAATATACAGACTGAAGATACGTTACTACCCTGTAAAAGAGCCTGAATTTCTAAGGATAACACTTAGCTCTTTCTGAAAAGCAAACCCTTCTAAGAGCGTTTCAAGTGGGCCACCCAAAGCCGAGCACACGCTACTGAGTCATTTAGAAAAACGTAATAAACTCGAAAGTGTTACACACAAAGGTGAAGGAGACACGCGCTCCACTACCACCCCAGGACAGTTTGAAAGCCATTACTGGTTAATAGCTCTCTAGTGGTCTAGAGGAATTCAATCAGTGGTCTCCCCTCGTATGCCGTATCTGCGCTGGAAAAGCCACAACTCTATTAGGAACATATTGGCAACCTACGGCTGCGGAGATCCCGCGGCACAAACCTGAGCGGGCTCAGGGCTGAACCCTGGCGCATCCGCATAGGGCCAGGACTCTACTGCCTCCTCCTCCTCCTCCCCTGCCTTCGTTCTGCTGGCTGCTCATCAGCATGCTTATCGCTGATGCATACAGATGACTATCTGTACTTAGGAGGGGGTTCGTTTACACCAAGCCCCATGCCTACATATCTCGTCTTGTTATGGTTCATCATCACCCCTTTTCACAGGGAAGGTAACGGCAAGAGGGCTCTAACATCCAGCATCAGAGAGCAGCAAGCTGTGCCCCTCATGCTCAGAGCTGAGCGCCCAAAGCATCCCATCCACCCAGCACCAAGGTCCCTTTGCCAATCACTGCGGATCCCCCCAGCTGCACATGCTCCCTTTAGAAACCATGACACAGCAGAGCACCGGGCAACTTTGCTCATGACCCCAAATATTCCAGAAATTAATCTTCAAATATATCTTACCAACTGCAGCACCACAAATCTATTACGGAGTGGCACGACTTCCGAGATGAAAGCGAAAGTACATGTTTGGAGAGCCAAACCGATGTAACGTAAATACTGGGTACACGCTGTTACATGTCATTTTGCAGCGCAACATGCGAAGGGCACATGAATCATTAGCAAGAGAACAACCCTGGCACCTACCCCAGAAATACCTCAGTCAGCACCCAACAGGAAAGCAAGGATTAAAAAAAAAAAAAAAAAAGATCCCAGAATCACAAACGGAGGCTCGGCTCCCACAGAAAGATACTTAACAGCCTTCATCTCTTTGAGAAACAGAGGTACTGTATCCAAGGGACAGCACTGCTAACATTTTCCACATGGCTGGGGATGGATTGGTGAGCGGCCTTCTCCTAAACAAGAAGATCTCTACATGTCAGCTGTTGGAAAAATGAAGACATGATGCATTTTGCACTCTGTTCTCATAAACCCCCAGGATTAATTCAGACAAAGGGGAAGGCAGTCACCAAGTTTATTTTGAACCAGGTTCTGCCATGTTGAGCCACATCATGTGGATGAGCTGCAGTAGCCTCCTCACCCAGCATGCCAGAGTGTGAAGAACGATCCTTTTATATTCACAGCATGACTTGGCCAACTTTAAATCGCAACAACTAGAAACTCCCAACGTCCTCCTGTCAGTTTAACTGATAATTTGCAATGGATTCGGTTACACTTCCCATTTAAGGCAAGTTCTCCCTGAGGGCTGGCTACAAAGTCTTGGGCAAGAGGAAGCAGCAACCACCAAAGAATTAAAAAAAGTAATAATAATCTCACCCACAACTTCAGAAAAGGAGGCAGGAGCCGTCCTGCTGTCCCCCTGGTCTGCAGTTGGAGGATGGCAGCAGCCCTGCAATCCTCTGGGGTCCTGGTGCAGGTGGTGGGGGTCTGCCCCAAGGCTAGGGAGAAGCTGCAGTCAGGGTGCCTGCCCAGCCTGGGCAGCCAGGAGCACCCGTGAGGAAGTCCCCTCCTTTCCCTGCCATCTCCCTCTGAATATGACTCAGAGGTAGGTGAGGCACAAAGGATGCCGATCCCCAGGAAGAGGAACTCCTCCTCTGTCAAGATGAGGAGCGGCTCTCAGGATGGATTTGGATCACAAACCTCCCTGATCCCAGGGCTCCGGCAAGGTTTCCACAGAAGATGAATGGATCACCACAACATGGTTGCCCGGGTCTAGGGCTCTGTCACCAGCTCACCACACCAACCACCCTTGAGGGGCCTCCTTAGGTCTCAAAGGAGACAAAGTGAGGAAGATCTTAAGCACTGTAACTTCCCTGCAAAGCAAGCGGCTAATGCAACTTTGTGAAACGCACGGGAACAGATTGGGACTTATTTAGGTCTTTAAAACTGATGAAGTTGTATGGGTTGGTAGAAGCAATGTCAGCATCATAGTTAATCAGGATCCAAGTAGACATGTGGTTTGGGAAAGCTCCTCTTAGCCCCCAGTAGTTCAACCCTCTATGCCTCCATAATCATGAGCAACCACAGTTGGGAGGGGTCTTCCTCCCACCTCCCCTTTCTGCTATGGCAAGGGAAGACAGGGACTTGCACCGCTCAGCTTCCGGTCCTTCTGAGTACCTTGCTCTGGCACGTGCTTTATGCTCACTAAAGAGAGTTGCACAAATTTATTGCAGTTTTATCAGAAATGCCATTTCACCAACTATCAGATAAGAAAGAATAACCAAAGCTTACTTATTTTCCTTCCTTCTGTCGTACTACAGCTGGTCACATGGAAGAGGAGCTTCTTCCAGCATGGCCTAGACTTGGGGGGGTGGGGCAGAAAGAAAGTCTATGTCCGAATGCACTAAAAAGATTAGCTTCAGGCTAGGCATAAATCACCAGGTAAAATAAAGTAAGTAATGGTTTTGCGGCACTGATCCAAGCAATCAGCAATCGCTCACAGTCCTCTGCCTGTCCTTCCAGGCACACGGACTGCTAGATCAGAGCCTGGGGAAGGAAACTGAGTACAACTGCAAGATGGCAACTAGATAAAAGACCAAGAAGATTTGCTTTATCTCAACAAGCAAGCTACAAAGGAGAGAACTGGCGATTACTGGTCCTGTGAAATCCTGCAGGGATCCTGTGGTAAATTCCTGGAGGAAAAGGACTCAACTGTATGTATGTGCTAAGTGGGTAAGAGAAAGAGATGTTGGTAAGAGAATAATCCTCTTCATTCCTCTTCAAAAGGCATCACTTATTCTCAGCCTCCTTTGGTCACCACCAGACAAGACACCCCAAGCACGCTTAGAGTCAGAATATCAACTCCCCAAGAACATCAGAACTTATAAAAAAGGGACTCCCCTCCCTGGAAAAGCTCCTCTACTTTCTTCTCCTCAGAGAAAGACAGCGGGCAGGCTGCAGGCCAACAGCAAGGGGCACCAGGTACCCAGTGACCAGCCCCAGGACAAACATCACACTGGGGGGACAGAAGAGCCTTTGCCCTAACACAAAGCAGACGCTGGCTGAGGTTAGCGAAGCTCCTGCCTTCATGTACTAAAGTGTTTTATTTTAGAAGAGACAGGTTTGTGGTGATGTTGCCCTTGGGCTTCTGGGATTTTGTTTGTTTGTTTTTTAAAATAATTTAGCAAGTTATGCCTCTATGTAACATATGAAGGTGATTTGATGTGGTAATTACCTATTACATTTGACAAGGTAATTAATGTGGCAAAATACCACTGTACAATGTGTAAATTTAGTTTGGTATCATTAAAACATGTGTCTGCTTAGCAAACTGTTCTGCTCATAAAAAAAAACCAAAAGAGATGGAAATCTCCTGGCTGTGCATATTCTGTCATCTACAAAGTGTATGGACTGACCTTCAGCTTCAAATATGCTCCTGCCCATCAGACATTCTCTAGAAGGACCAGAGAACTCTAAAAACAAATTTAAGTTAGCAATGTCTTCCAGGAGCAGTACAGAATTTCTTCAAGATCTTTAACACCTCAGCTAGAAATCCCTGAGACTGATGGCAGTGTTTGCTTACAGCTTGGGAATAAAATATCCTTGAGAACTGTTTTCGTCTCAGAAATTCCCCTCCAATGTGTCAGGTATATCAACCCAGAATGGAGGGTTGCGCTGCTCTTGGAAAATGAAAGCCAGTAGTATCACTGAGAAGATGCTTGAAAATTTTCAATCACTTTAAATGCTCTGTTGACTTTGTCTCAAGCTGAAGCCATCCAAGCGTGCAGTGACGTAAAGGGGAAGTCAAAGACCCATGTGCAAAGCTAAATACAAACTAACAGGAACAAAGTAAATACTATAAATAGTGTTCATGCTAAATAAGTAAAATATTCCTAAGCACACAGTGTGTTCAGACCTCGTAGTTAGGCCTATGGGGAAAAAACAAACCCAACATGTTCTTGACTGAAGTGCCCAAAGCCAAACCAGAAACCTTCAGTGGTTACACCAAGACCTTCCCTGAGTTATCAAGCAGCAGGATTAATACCTGCTTCCAGCTCTGATTTCTACTAATGCTGTTTCCACATTAGAATGTCTTAAACAGTTGCCAGTTTGAAATAAACCCAAATATAACGTAAATCTGTTTGCACAGAGAGACTAACGAAGGATCAGAAAACACACCACAAGCATCCTCACACCAAACCCAAGTGATTCAGAAGCAAAGGTCTCCAATCTATAATGCCATATTTAAGAATTTCCCATCCTTATGCACTATATCCTCAGTAACCTTTTAAGAAGGTAACTCAGACGCTACGCTGAAATCTTCTTGATTGCCAAAGGAACCCTTGGAATTGCAGGAAGGACCTTCTGATCCAAGGTGTTTTTACATAGCTCTGCCTTTGTACTAGATGTGTTTCCATTGCAGTAACCACAAAATACACCAAAATTCTTCAATTCTCTCCCCCCACCCAAAAAAAAAAATGGCTTGTGTGATGAGTACTAAGGTGTATGAGAGTTACACGAATTTCCTCCCACCCTTAATTCAAAGAAATTCAGTTAAGTACTTTCAGAGGAAGAAGACCCCCCCAAAACACCCCTCAAGACAACATTAATCTATTTCTTCTGAACCAGATGCAACTCACTTCATATTGCTCATGCCTCTGTTGCAGAGGACAAGACTCATTGAGATGTATGCACTCATGGGAGGATGGATTAAAAAAAGAAAGAAAGAAATCCAGAAGGATGTTTTTCCAGCAGCTTCCTTACCCATTTCATAAGAGCACACATGTTCAGAGCATCCTTGGATGCTGGGGTGGGGCACCGGCAGTACTCTTCACCCAGCTCCCAGGTGCAGCTAGGGACACAAACCTCTCTCCCCACCCCAACTGACAGACGCCAGCACGGCTTTCATTAGCACACCCCAGACACATGCAGGGTGCCCCCCCTCACCCCCCCTCCCCTTCCTCACTCCCCCCGCACCCAGGACCCCAGCGAGGCACCTGCCAGGAGAAACGTGATCCCAGCTCCTTTCACACCCAGGCATGAAGTGGCAGACAGGAGAAAAACCTCTCCTTTCTACAGGTTCTTCTATTACTAATAGTTTTGATTTTATTATGTGAAGGTGAGAAACAAAACCCGACATTTGACTGAACTGTGGAAAAAAAAAATATAGAATAAGGAAAGAAAAAGTGCTTTCTGTGGAGAATACACATGTGAATGATTCAACAGGCTGAACAGCCTTGGCTCCTGATCGAGCAGAGCAGCTGCCAACCTCTCACTTGGACAGAAAGCCAGCTGGGTGTAGCAGCACTGGATACAGGAACACAACGAGGGCCTGGGATGGAATGAGACGAAGACCCCTCCCAGCCCACGCTCCTGTTGTGGGAGAAAGGAATACCCTGTGACAGCAGGACACCCATAAGCCAACCACACCAGTCAAAATCTGAGCTCCCTGCAACTTGCCAACATGAACGTATCGGCCACTTACTCCCAGTTGCTGGAGACAATGTCAATACCTACACTTCCCTACCTCTGGTCCTGAGGTGCAAGTGCAACCTACAACCTGGTCCACACTGCTGGTGCAAGAGCCTCAAGAACAGTGTGAGCTCTTTGGATGGTGGGTCCAAAGCAGCTTAAGGACCCAAGCTGGAAAAGCATCTATCCTGGCAAGATGTGGGAGTAAGGAAGGAAAGAATACTTCAGGACAGCTGCAAATTTATCTCAAGTTCATATACACTCACATAAACCTAAAGTGTCTCACTATTTTCTCAGTAGTTGGAATACTGAAATCTTTTTATCCTCTCTCACAAACCCTGTTGTGCATTCACAAGGAAGCAGTACGACAATTTGTGCTCTTCTCTGATTAAGTACTTTTACCCATCGCTTCAGACAAAAAACCCAACCCAAAAACCAGCCACTACCACACCCTAATCAATCCCCAGGACTTCAAACACTTTAAGGTCACAGGGGACAATCCTGGAAAGTGACAAAAAAGTTCACAGCGCTCCCCAACACCTTGTATTTCACAGAAAGAACCTCTTCTCTAACGAATGGAGATGAAATCAGAAGTAATTCCTTCCATTTTATATTTTTTTCAGAAGGGTAGAAATCCCTCACGTGTGTAATTAAGTTACACACAGAGAAAAATATTTTTTTTTCAGCCCTTTAATTGCTCATCAGGAATAGCATTGTTTTACTGTATGAAGTGTTGATATACACAGAGAAGCTTATTATTTCAGGAGTATAATTTGAGCCTCTGTTCAATTATATTCTTCTGAGCAGTAACTAAAGAGAGCTTTGCTAAATCATTGCAAACGGTATTTTCAGGCAGTGAGAAAATTCAGTCTTTGCACCTCTCCCCTTTGCTCCCCTCCTGAGCCTTAACTACATTGTTTTCTTACAATTAATTATTTAGGTGGTTCCAGTAACAATATATTATTACTGTTGTACAGTCACACAGACGTGAGCCGAGCAGTGATACAATTCATGGCTGTTTTGTTCCGCCTAGGCCTCGTACTGCCTGAGAAAAGAAATTTCCCTTCAGTTTTAAACTTGCTTCAACTTCACGATTCAGCACTTCAGTGTTATTTTTCTAGCACGTAACTAGCAATAAAAGATTGCTATAAATACGTTCTCCCTATATTCCTGCACTGCGTAAATAGACTTTAATGGTGGTAATTGAAATTTGAGTAAGATGCCAACACCTCAGGCAGACTGACGCGACGTTTAATTTATACAATTAAACACGAGGGTGGGGAAGCACTAAACAAACAATGTTTGTTAGTTGTATGTTTTACATGAGACCTATTTTCTCAGTTTATCTGTCCTGGGTTTGGTTGGACGGGGTATCATCTCACGAAGCAGAGAATTAACCCCTGACAGGGTCTGGCAGAGAGGAAAGGGAGGGAAGCATCCACACCGCCGAGGCACAAGGGACCCTGCTGCAAACACCCAGAGGGAGCTCAGGAGGTGGAATCACGCCTTCATGGATTCGCAGGATAAACTCAAGAGCAAGAAAACCCAACGTTTTAAACCATGTGGGCTTGATCACCAGCCTGCTGAGAGTGAGATTGTTCTACAGTTCCTCCATCTGATGGGCTCCAGATAGGACCCTACACAACTCAGTCTTTCTAAAGACTCAAAAGCTACATTCCTGCCAACACAGATCATGGAATCAAATGCAGAAGCAGCCACGAATGCAAGAAGTCACCCACTACATAAAATATCACTTATTTGGGGAAGCAATCACAGACCTGTACTTTTTTCTACCACAGTACAAACCAGCAAAGTACAAAGCCGGGCCCTGCTCTCCTCTGTACATAGCTGGGCAGAGAGGGAGATGGTATAGCCCAAGCTTTTCAAGCTAAGCACAGATTTGGGTCCTCTTCTCCCCCTGTGAACATCCCCTCTTCAGATGACCTATTTCTTATAATCTGCTCAGTCAGCAAATTGCATCTGTGTCCCCACACGAGTATCTCTGCCCATACCATCCATGGGGAACACATCTTTCACTAGAGTACCCAAGAAGTGTGCCTAAAATTATATCCAAACTACAGCTACTGCTGAAGGAAACAGACCCAAAAGGCAGCAAGAAAGGACGAAAAAACCTCAGCTGGTTTTCTACACTGTCAGAGGTGAAATTCCACCTTCACATACAAGCGTGGAAAACCGAGTCGACGTATGGCAAAGGCCACGTGTACACACACTAGTGCAAGTGCAATATGGGCTATTTTTAGTGCATATCAAAACTACTCAGTGTGGGGTCTTTCTGTTTCTGAACCCTTGCTACACAGCCCATTGGCATCGCATCAACTTTTAATACAGGCAGGATTACAAATCAGGTATCTCCCTCGGTAGTGCTGAGGCTCTGGAAAAAGCAGGTGCTATTTCCAAGTAGGCATCTGGGCAGCCATTATGATATGAAATATGTGCACGGTGATGGGCAAGGTGGAACGGGAGGTGAATACAGTAACACCAAGACAAAACCCATCGGCAGAGCGGACAAAACCCAATTCATAGTGCAAATGAAACGAGCTGAACCCAATCTCAGCTTGCCTTGTATGGCAGTGTTGAGCAAACCAGTCTGTAGACAAGAAGAGTGAAAACAGGCAGGTTTCATCGATGCCAAAAGCAAAACTCGCATGACCTTTCCAGGAGAGGAGGATTTCGAAATGCAGGGCTCTTGCAGGATGAGATACAATCTGCAGGTCTGAAGAGATGGTGCAGCCATACACACCAAGACTGCATGGCCTCCCAGTGTGACTTACTTTGGTTTACAACAGCTACAGACAATAAAATTCAGCCATCTTACAAGCCTGGTCCCACCAAATCACAACTCTCAACAGTTATCACGCTCATGGTGAGAAATACCTCCTGCCTCACTGAGAGCACCCCTCATTGGGGTATGCAGCACCCATCACTCTGTATCACAGGCTTGAGAGCCACGCTCCCACAGTCACAACACCAAATCAGCACATAGCAGCTTCCATCCATTCGAAGAACCCTTGCTCATTCTCCAGAGCGTGCCTCTGCCTTGTTATTGACAAAGTTAGTAACACAGCTGACCTCAGAGAATGGGCATCATCAGTGAGATTTGCTGTCAAGCAATAATAAACTCAAATAAATTAAATGGAACGAAAATGAAATGTATCAACTTTACTCATTTTACCACAAAGCACCTTTAATCCACTGTTTTAATTCTACCTCCAGTTGTGCCTTAAATATATATCTACAGCACATTATTTTTTCCCTCGGGATTATTTCTGTCTTTGCATCTTTCCTGGAAAATGAAGTCTCATCTTGCCTAATCCCCATCATATAAATATGTGCCATTTTATTAGCAATAACTACACTGTAATCCTGTTTGGATAATTCATCAATGTTTCCGGGTTTCAAAAATATAAAGAGGTATCATCTTATTTTTTCACCCCCCAGCATCATATTTAAAAGCCATTTTATCTCTGATTTTAAGAGCTGACCAATCTGCTTGCTTAAGCTTGAGATACCTCTTCCCTTTCTCTCTTTGCCACAGACAACACTGAGTGTAGGCTACCGCTGCCTTATTATTTTAAAGCATGAAGATAATAAAAGGCAGCGGTTTACCTTCAAAACACACATCCCACAGGACTGTGCCTGAACTGCATCAATTTTCTTCAGCTACAAGAGAGTTAAAAATCTCTCCATGAGCGCTGCGCACCCACAGCCCCTACCAAACTCAAGAGAAGTAGCATTAAGTTTATTAAACTGGAAGGTAACTGTTGACACATACTTGCTTTCAAGGGGTCCTTGGCAAGAAAGTGGCAGCAGTTACAACAAATTAACAGCATACAATAAAACCGCCATAAACATGCAGCATACATAATAAATCCAATCAAGTCTACAAGTCGCACAGATAAAAATGACAAACGGCTACTGTCTCTGAAAATAAAAAATATACATTTCTCAAACGCTGCTGTTCATCATTGCAACATATTTTTTTTGCCCTTAAATCTAAAATACATATTAAGTGATTTTAATACGAACAGCATTGCACATAATAGATTTACTTGCTCGTTTCCCCTCGCCTTTCCCCCTGCCCCTCCCCACTTATGAAACCAGGGAAACTCCTTCAGCCAAGCCTCCTTTGGGCCAATTTGCTTTCTTTGAGAGATCTATGCTGTACACCGGGTGTTTATACAGATGTTAGCCGGGTTGATGTTCAGCAAAACACAACCGGTATCCCCACACTGACAGAACACAAACACCGCGGTGCTTATGGCGACTGTTGCTCCATAATTTATTGGCTGACTGCATTAATTTCCTGCATCTGATCTGTTTCTAATTCTAGCTCCTGAGGTTGGGATCTGAAATCTGCAGCCAATACGAGGCATTTTAAAGTCTGAGCAGTGTACACTGAAATTTCGGCTCAGGAGAAAAGAGGCCATCCCAAAAGGGAGCAGAGGGAGGTGAATCCGGGTCCGTTCAGCATCTGGATGTCTTTACTGCCAGATTTAAGAGCCCTTCTTGCTAGCAAGTAGGAACTTGGCAAGATGCAGCTTTGAAGCCTCTGTCTGCTGTACCTGTGTCGCTGCTCCAAAAGGAGCTGCCGCAGTGGGAAGACTCACAGAGAAGAGGGAGGATTAACAAGCTCACATACAGGAATCATCTTTTAAATTTAAAAAGAAATAGAAAATATATATATATAAGGAGTGCTTCAACTGCACAAACTCCTCCCTGTTAATCAAAAGGGGGAAACAAAGGGCTTCCTTAAATATCACCTTAACAGTAGGTGTAATAACACAAGTAAATTACAAAAATTAAAAGCCATTAAAGAGAGTAATTAAGTATAAATGTTTAGATAACAGTGACTTTCATGACACCCTCGTAACAGAGGTTCAACTTTTTAATCTCTTTTGCAATAACACCCTTAACTTCAGAATAATTGCAGATTTTTACATTTTTTTTAAAAAACACATCCGAAAAAGCATAAAGTGAAACCCATAAATTATACGCTAACTCCAGCTGTTAAATGTTGGCATTTTGTCTTTAAAAAAAAAAAAAGTTCAAAAATCTGTTTCCTTAAACCAAGGAAATGTGGAAAAAGGCCATCCTGCCAGTGGAAACATTCAACAGCAGAAAGCTCACGCTGCGGTTTCTTGCCGAGGCAGCAAACTTCTCTAAAAGGGAAGTTACTGCCAACTCAAATACTGTTTGCTTTCACACCCAAGAACAAACTGTGTGCATGGTGAAGGCTTCCTGAGGGCTCAATGCAGCTGGAGCATGCTGAATAAAGGTAACTAATGTCAAAGCTACTGTAAACTTGTTCTCATTTTTCTATCAGCAAGTTATCATCAATGGAAACAAGGCTATTATTCTGCCATCCTTCCTTTAAAAAAGAAAAAAGAAAAAAAAGAAAAAGAAGAGAGGAGAGATGAACTTTTATTTACCCTCATTTTAATCCCCTGGTTTATCATGTAGGGTATTTTCTCGTGGCTGTTTCTAAGTGGACAAGCCTGGGAGGAGGGGTTGTTTGCAAAACTTTCCCCCTGCCCTTTAAGAGGACAGGTCAAGCTCAACTTCATGAGCACAATGAAGATGAATTTCCAGGGCTGAACACAATATGCAACAAGGTTCCTCTCCCAGGGCAGGAAATGCGAAGGGAGGGTTTCGCTGCAACTTGACAAATTAGAGCCAGAAAGCCGTGCCAAAGCAAACATAATTACTGGGAGGGCTCAGCTCTGACGAAGATGACAGTTAGATGGGTGTCCTACTGCGGCCAGTGACAGTCACACCACTGTTAATGCAAGATGGGTGTGCTTTTACTCACAGGAGTAGCTGTGCAGAGCTGGGAAACCACTGTTCCTGTGGGGTAAGTGCAGGTAGCGGCATCCCCAGCTGGTCTGCCTGCTGCACGCAGCATTAGGAGCGCTATCATTTTCAAATACACGTATATAAGGGATTTTTTCCTCCTCGAGAGCATGCCTGAAAGTTAAAAGCCTGAACTATTGCATTTACAGAAAGGGATTTTTCCCCCTTGCTCATAAAAGAAACCTGAGAAAGTGCGGCTATTGTGACAGCGTAAGATAATAGCAGTTTCATCGACGATTCCACTTTGAAATCGATCGTTACATTATTTTGAAATACAATGAAGGAAGGAATTAAGATTCTTGCAACATCTAAGAAAAAACTAAACATTATCAAATCCTGCCTTCCCTCTTCTAGCCAGCTGGCATACCCAGAATCAAACACAGTTAATCATTTAAAGGAAGAATCCTTTTCAAAGTAGAAAATCACACTGTTTATTCCAGAACTCCTACTCAATACTATTTTTTTCTGTGTACTAGTGCCTAACACAACACACTGAAATGGCATAAGGCATAAATGCATCTTTATGAAAGAAACCATGAGCTTGAGGGAAAGGACTGAGTCTACTCAGGAGTCAACTCTTGTGCTTCTTCTGAGCTCAAGACAGGGCTGACGTGGAGTTACTACCACCCTGACCTTACCCACCTCGATGCACACACACGTGCAGCTGCACCTAGTCAGCAGTCACCCACCTTCCTAGAATTTTGCCACCAAAAGAAGAAAAATAAAGGGTAAAAGGAGAAAGTTCTAACACACACCATTAAGCGTTAGCCCCCGTGATGGAAAGAAAAAGCTAATCTTTCCTTTCAAGGGAAAGATTAAAAAATAAAATTTGTCAGCTCTTCTCTGATAACAGAGCTGCAAAATAAAGATGCTTCTCGCCAGGCCCCTGCGATGATTGATGCTGTGTCGGCTCCCTCCTCCATCACTCCCTACCTTGTCTGGTCGCTGGTGGAAAACCAGGCAGCCACGGACACGCCAGCGGATCTCACACCTTCCCAGGCCCCAATCCTCCAGCGCAGGGCTGCTGCCAATGTCCTTGCAACCGTCGGTAAACAGGCCACAAGGTTCAAGTTAACTGCAGAGCGTTACTACACTGAACATCTGGTCATGAATGAACGGATTGCCCACTAACTCTCAGCGTTGGGCAGCTGATGAAAAATTCAACATTTTCCTTGTTGGCACAGTTGTTTTGGAGAATTCTCTAGAGCTTCCTGAATTATATTAAGAAAATTTCACTGCAGCAATCTATATCTGTGAGAACAGCTGGTGTTGAAAGGGATCTGCTGCACTCGGTGTGCTGGGGGACCTCCTGTTGGATCATGCTACTCTTACTACATTTGTCCTTGAAAACTTAGCTCTGCCGCGAGGTCCTACAGGCAGGACTGGGAAACTTAAAAAACACAGGGCAAAAAAATTAAATATTAAATTCAGAAGGGCGGCTGGGCGAGAGAAAAAAGCTCTCCAGGTCAGCCAAAGACACTCAGCATCTCAGCTTGTTCACCAGGTTCAGCTAAGCCAGGACAGGCTCTATTCTCTACGACATGATGTTATGATTTCTCAGCCCTTTATTCCCTCTCCCAATATTGTTTCAGTTCAGTAAGAGAAATCTCCTTTCTGATAAACTCTGGGTCGAACAGCTGAAACGCTTCAAGAAACTGTAGGACGAAAGATTTCCCTCCTGCAAAGTCCCTCATCAAGCCACGGCACGCCAGGTTCGCAATTAAAACCAGCTCTACACCATGCACGGAACTAATCGCAAACTAAAAAATTGAGAAATCAACCCCCCCCAAAAAAAAATGGGAGGGAAAAAAAATTTTTTAAAAATCGAGCTAGAGCTCAAAAAAAAAAGAGAAAACAGCAACAGTGTTCATTTCAGGACAAAAAAAATTTGACTTTTAAATCTTAAAATATTTTAAAGAAATTAACTTCTTGATAGTGTGATAGTATAATAATAAAACATGTATATCTTTTTTTCTTAAGGAAGTGGTAAACTTAAGTCATGCTAAATTTAGGCTATTATCTATGCAGCATAAATTTCACTTCTGTGTATAAATGCTAACTTGCATATTTCTCCATGGTAACTAAACTATGATTAAAACAACAGTGAAACCAGCCTTTAAAGCCACCTGTTTAACTAGGAACAACCTAATTTACAAAAATACTTAAACTTTGAAATTTCATGGGAATCTAGATCTCGTTTTTCCCAGTAGAAAGCTCACTTTTCCATGATCGCATAATTCTAATATACTTGGCTTTGGTTTGTAATTGTTCCTTTTTTATTATTTTTTTAAACTTTTTTTTTTAAGCTAGAGTAATTTTTTCATGCATTGTTCAGCCTAACGCAAGTGGTATTTAAGATTATAAAGAATAAGTCTCTAATAACCCTTTCCGAAAAGGAAGTTCTTTTGCTCCTTTGAAGGGATTAATTTACCTAGAAAGTATCTTCATGTTTTACAAAAGGAACAAATGAAAGAAATGAGAAAATCCCAAACTGAAATTCCCATTAGATATGGTAAGACACCTTCAAAACTCATTTTTTTTCTGTTGCGATATCCTTGTAATTTACTAATGAAGAAATGGACTGTTTTTATGGGTCAAATTAAAGAAATAATTATAATACGACCCAGAATAGTAAAAGTGTAGGTACAAGCAATATTTTCTTATTTAATTATAAAGCATAAAAAATAGATTTGAATATGAATCATTTTTAACCATAGAATTAAATTTTGTATTTAAATACCGAAAACCCCTTGAAGTAGAAATATAATCGTAATAGGCTTGGTGTGAAATACATGACTCATATATTGATGACACATATCTAAAAGTGCCTCCTATTAAAACTTTATTGTAATAAAAGAATTGATCACTGTTTTTGTCTACTAGTCTTTACATGATGTAATACCCAAGGCCAAATCTCCAGCTTTTAAGTAACGATGAGTGAAGTGGTTTCGCAGTAATACCTCATAAAACGTTCAGAGTCCATTTCATTTACACTTGCCTGTCCAATGTCATATCCAAGCGTATGACGGACGCTAATTAGGTAACAATGGTATTAACATAATGCCTACCAAAAAAAAAAATTGACATTAAAACCTATTCCAGCTATTAACAGGCCTGAAAGGATGATGAGTGGAGCTTCCAAGTCATAACCAACGTGGTGAGAGCATTGCCAAGGTGATACAAACTAAAGCCCCATCTCTGCAGGGATTTATGAGCAGGCTGGGCTCTACTCCTTGGGATAATCTCATGGACCTCAACGAGACAAGTATTGCAAAAAGTTAGAGCAAGCAAAGAGGTAGGATGTTCTAGTTAGCAGCAAACTAGCTGTGGAAGTGAGAGTCTGATCAGGCAGGTATGAGTATGACAGCAATTCATACCCCAGCTCAAGAATTTTCTCAAACTTTTTAGTATTCTCACCAGTTTTGTATCTGTTGATTCTGTTTTCGGAAAGACTATTTGCTCTAAAGGTTCATTGTTTGTGTATTTTCTTAAACTAAATTTTGGAACTCACTGTAAAACTCACCAGATTCTCATTTGTTGCAGATGCCATCCAAGATCGAGAGAACTGAAGTACACTCAACCAAGAAAAGCAAAACTATTTTGCTCTTGCCCCAAGTTTTTTGCTTTCTAGATCTGTCAAAATTTTGTCAAATTAACAGTTTTGTTGTCTTTATGTAACCAGTCTGTCTCCTCTTCATTTCACTGCAGAGGTCTTGCTTAGTTTTCTTTCTCTGTCTTATGGAAAGTAAAATCAGAAGTACCAAGCAAGTGATTTTAGGTTAAAACACAAGAACTACAAATAACTCGGTGTTTTAAAAGTTACCAAATTTCAAACTCTGTCTCCAAAACAGCACAGACCTCACTGCCAGATAACAACAGTGGCCCTGAGTCTGTTAGATGGGATCTACTTGCGTAAGATGGGATACGCTGCTGGAGACAGGATTGGAGGACCATGACAGATGAACATGTGCTCAAAGAGAACAATCTTCCAACCCCTTTCATCAATGGGAAATGCTACATAAGTGACCAAAGAAACCAAGACATCCATGAACTTCTCAGTACTTCCTTAGGCACAAGTCAAATATTTGGAGAAGGCGGGTCAACCGATGGATTAACAGTGCTCATTACAAATAACTGTCCTGGTTCTACTTCTCTCAGGCGTCTTATGCTAACACTGGTCATGCTACTGCTCTGATCTGTTGCTACAGACCTCTTCCATGCTCAGAAATCAATCACTCGTAAAGCTGATGTAGCCCAGTTACACTAATTAAACTTTGTTTTGCATCAGAGTCCTGCATTTGCAGTGTGTGTACAGTATGTAAATTATACAAATTACAAGAAAAGTTGATTAGCGTAATTCAAATCTCAGCGCAGTTACTAAAATTAACAATGAATACAAATGATACAGAATCACTTCAGTGCGACTGAGGAGCTCTACACACAAAGCGTGTTACCAAATTCACAGGAGCAGACACCAAAACAGGCAAAACCAGGAGTGAGAATATTGCAGCTGACCTTCCATAGGGAATTTGTACCCAAAGGAGTAACTCCCACCCAGCCTTACTAATTCTATGCAGCTATTACTCAGGGTTAAACACCTCAGTGGTGCAGGCAATGCTCTCTTTCCAGCAGTCCCACTCCTCCCACTTGCAGATTTTCTTACCATCACCTGAGGATAACCAAAGGCAAGGATGCAGAAGTCTTACAGGTAATGAAGAAACACTAGTGTCAGTCTTCATGTAGACTTCTCCACACTAATTGGCTCGCTTGCTGTACCAGTGCAAGGCATTCCAGCTTGATTTCTATCTCTAAAATGGCAAGCGTGGAGTTTTGACAATGAATCTGTGATGGTGATGCTTGTAGGGATATAAGGGAGAGGAACACAAGAGGGGCTTAAAAGAGGATGGGGGAGGCAGAATTAAGGAGAAAATAAAAGGACACTGTTTGCAAAACAGCAATATTCTGGTGGTGTTGGGAGCGGAGGGAGAAAACAAAAGACTGGAGACAACAAAAAGTAATTTGAAAGATGCTGCCTTAGAGTCATTCAATTTAATGTGTCCAAACCAGACTTTTGGTTATCCCATGCTTTGAGACAATAGCATTTTTCCCAGCCTGCTAGGAATGATAAAGGTCTGGATTAAACAGGAAGACAGGAAATTCAGTTAGCTTAAACTCTATTCACAAAGGGGGTGGGCTTACCAGTTCAGATACAATAATGGTTAAAAAAATAATAATTCAAAAGTCTTAGGCCAAAAATCTGATGCGAGACTCACAAAAAGGCTATGTTCTAGTTTATTTTAATATTCTTTCCTAACTTCCTGTACTGCACTGGCTTTGGTGGAAGCCAGCACTGCAGTAAGCTGCAAGACCAGGGCAATGCCTAACTAAAAGCAGTACTGGACTCTTCAAATAAAGCCAATTTTATGAATTTCAACAGAATTCCCACACTGCAAGCTATATATATAAACATTTCAGATGCTTATCAGGTGTTGTCTCAACATTTCTCTTGTGCTCTCCATACCACTTACCAACCATTTGCCTTGTCTAGCAAGTCACAAGAAGACAAAGTATTTTACTGAAATGAGCTGAAAGAGGGGAGGTTTAGATTAGGTATTAGGAATTTTTCTCAATGAGAGTGTGGAGACCTGGGCACAAGGTACCCAGAGAAGCTGGGGCTGCCCCTGGATCCCTGGCAGGGTTCAAGGCCAGGTTGGTTGGGGCTTTGGGCACCCTGGGCTGGTGGAGGGTGTCCTTACCCACGGCAGGGGGTGGGACTGAGTGGGATCTGAGGTCCCTTTCCAGTCAAACCAGTCTGGGATTCTATCAAATAAGGACAGAAGTAGTATTGAAGCTATCATTCCATGTCCTAGCCTGAGTATCTCAACTTCTCTGAGTTTATATCCAAGTAATAGCTGAGAGCACCAAAAGACAAGGTGTTGTTCTGCCTTCAGAAGCCCCCCATCACTACTGGTCTCTTCACAATTACGGATGCTAATCACTATCAATATTTAACAGCATTATATAGAATCAGGGGATGGTCTGGGTTGGCAGGAAGCTCAAGAGATGATCTAGGTCTAAACACACAAATAGAAGTGCATCACAACTTCAGGTGGAACTATACCAAAACCAGTCATGCCTCAAAAACAACAAGCAGCTAGCACAGACAACGAGCCAAAAGGCAGCACTTGGCCCCAAGTCTGAAACAACGGTGCAAGCAGTCTGAAACAGCTCCTGCAAAAGCACGAGGTCCCGAGGAGGACCTGGTTTGTGGGAGGTCTGGGTGCTGCCGAGGCGGCGGTGGAAAGCAGCCATAGCCACAGCCGGCTGCACAGCAAGACATGAAAACGAGAGAAGCAACGAGACGGCGCTGCATAAGGACCAGGAAAAGCATTGTCACAGCGTTCCCGTGGGACAGGGGCCTGCCACAGCTCCTCCGCGAACACACCCCAGCCGCTCAGTGCAAAAGTTCAGAGCCAAAGAACAAATTATTTCCTCCTTAATTGTCCTTTCTTAGGCTTTGCCCCTTTACTTCCCTGCAGCCAGCACACGACGTTAAGGCCACGCTCGGCAGCTGCTCGGTGCACACTCCTCTTCCTGAGGAGCATCCACCCATTCTGGAAGGATGGCTGAAGACCAGCCTCTGCGGGGGATATGGGCAGCCCAGTCCTCAGCTTGACTTTGATGGAGTTACGCTGATTTACGCTGATATTTTGCCCGCACCAAAACAAGGCTTATTAACATTCCACTACACTTGTGTTGTTGTCAATCGCCTCAGTAACCCCCTCTTTCAAAACCCTGAAAATTCTTTGACTTAATACGATCTTGAGCTGTTTTCATGGAATTTAAGGTTTTCAAGTCATCCACTCCATTTCAGCGTAATTATTTCCTTTAAACATCGACTTTAATGGCAGAAGCAATTTTGAACTTTTTTTTTTTAAATGCTGTTTAAATTCAAACATAAATTTGTACACAACAATAAAACATGCCGCTAATTTGTCATGCTCCTATGAGCAACTGTGTCAGTCACACCAAGAACCACTGACTGTGGCGTTCGGAGCTTTCGTTCCTATTTCACATCACTCAATTGAGCCTTCTGCAGAAAAGCTTTTAACAACCACATCTGGTCTTTAATAAATCACTGCACTTTGTCTTCCTGCCAAAACTCCTCCTTTATCTAACTTACATCTTCATGATGAGATAGGAAATCACACATTATGGTGGTGACAAACAATTGTAATTATGTCATTAGTAGCCATTTAGTCTACAAAGGTTCTCAAAAAGGAAATATAATGCACAATAAGAAATATAGGATAATACATTGATCACAGTTCTAATCCGCTTTTTACTTCACAAGTGTAAAAAGCTGGCATAATTCATGGGCACAGCAGGCAGTAATAGTATACCACTTTATGAACTATGCAGCTATTTTATTCCCCTATCTACTTAAAAATAAAAAAGCTTTTAATAGCTTGATTTAGACATAAAAGTTATTTATGATGCTTCACTGATTATAATATTTATTTTTTTTAACTTTCACGAAAGTGATTCTTTCTGAAATGTAAGTACATATTATGTCATCAAAGACCTCGAAGAAGTACATTTACACTAGGAAAGAAAAAGTGAAGAAGAAACTTTGGCGGTGGAAAGAATTTAGGGAACTCCTTTCTGTACCATGTGTGGCTTGGAAACCAACAGGCCATGAGCAGAAGCAGCTCCTCTCCCATTTAGGACTTTTCTAAAAGCAATTAAAGTATAAACATGGGAAGTTTAAGAGTTCACTCAGAACAAAGGTGTCATTTATGCCAACTCAGACGCTGGAATATTCACACGTGAAGAGCAACTGGACTGCACTGACAAGCTCCAAAGGTGCTTTTACCATTTCAGTTCAAACCCAGAGAGAGCTTTTGGGACAAAGCATATTAGGCTTCGCTTAATGAGCTTTCAATCACATCACAGAGCAGTCTCAGCAAACGTCAACTGGATTCCTCTCCAATGAAACTAGAAACTGGAGCACCTCTGAGCCCCTGCAGCTACCAGGCTCTAAATCCACAGACCAGACCAGCGTAGGAAAGCTCATCCCAGAAAGCTCAGCAGGTGGATGCCAGCTCCACAGCACCAGCTTTTTCCCTCTGCAGAGCCACTGTTTTTGCCATACATTGCCGAGCAATGTAGACACAGCTCAAGAGAGCTGCAAACCACCCATAAGGATGCTCCTTTCTATTGCTGGTAAATTTACATTTGTGTAACCAGTCCAACAATGAGATTTATTTAGGTTTCCAAACCAATCACTCATTTTGCAACACATTACTATCCCCTCCAACATGAAGGGAGGTGGTTCCCCACGGGAGCTAATACAGGTTTGGGTATTTTTCAGGAAGACCTGGATTCCAGCAGGTTGCTGTATCCTGAGGCTCTACCACACACAAAAACATCACTTCAGAAAGCATTAGTGCGTTACCCGAAGGAGAGGCCCGATTTCCCTTCACGTTTGTGAAAACCAGTTGCAGAGGAGACCTCAAACAACTGAACTGAACGAACACACAGCACCATCACATCAGCTCTGCTACACCAGCCAGAGCTACAGTGCCCCAAATTCACGCAGGTGCCATTCTGGAAAGTTTATCTCTCAATCTTTGAACCTTCTTCTGCCCGGTGTATTCCCCACCCCCTCATCCCACCAAAGGAAAACCATCTCTCAAGATATCCAAACACCCACTCCTGCTTTCGTTCTTGGTTTGTTACAGTCTCCACCGTTTCCTGTTAACCGTGACTACAAAACTTCACCTACTTTTAGCAGTCATCCTTGCGAGCATCGCTCCGCTCCTTACCTGGCTGAGGTACCGCCAACACAGCAAAATTCTCACTAGAAAGGCCAAGCCATTTGCCTATAGCATAACCTGGAGGAAGCAGAGTTTCCACTAAGCCATCCCCCTTACAGCAGGCCTTTAGGCAGCAGAGAGGCTATGAAACAGCCACATCCCAGATTAAATGCCCATCCTGGTAGGGGTGGGATGGGAAAGCTACAGATCAGCCTGACAGCATGCAGGTCAAATCTAAAGACCAGCTAGTTCAGCTCCTATACTTTCCAACAGCCCAGACACCACCGAAAGCTGTAAATCTCACCCAGTTTGTGTTCACACCAGCTGCTGCACACTGAAAACACGTTCAGTATTGGAATTGTGCAGAGACCCAGGAGCTAAAACAGTGTCTCAAACAAATGAGTATGTGACACTGCACGGTGCTCACCTAGACAAAAATAATTACTCTTATTTGGAGAGAAATTTCGAGCCATTCAAGTTTTACATTGCAGAGGCCCATGGACACGAGCAGCCCTGGCTGGGCACCATGAGGAACTTCAGAGAAGGACTGTAGATGAGAGTCCAGAAGAAAAAGTATTTGCTTTGTGTGAACAACGAAGATGAGCCTTTAAGTGAAAATTATACACTAGCTCCTGGGAAACTCTTCCACACTGAAAACCACAAAATCATCCCTTGCCCTTGGGCTCACTACCTCGCAGCAGTGTGGAGCTTGGAGCCAGTCAACTGGGTCACAGGACTGAAAAGCATTTCTACCTTCCCCAGCCAAGAAAACCACTTCCCGGTGGTACCTTTTATCTCAGCCTAGCTGCAGCACTCCCCACCCTTCTTCTACAAACAAACAACATTAACCCTTACTGCCCAGGGATCTCACCGTCCTGGGGCCTGGCAACAAGCAATGGCAAGGCTGAGAGGCAAGGATTGAGGCAGAATGGGAGAAAAAAAGATAGAGAAATTTGACAGAGACACCAGCAGAGCTCACTGCCGTCTGCCCAGGAACAGAGCTTGGCTTCTCCGAAGGAATCTCACACTCTTGCAACACGTGCTACCGATGGGTAGAGCACATATGTAGGGTGCATCTCCCATAGGTCTGCAAGAATGGTGGAAACAAAGGCACTGAGGAATTACTCATTGAAAGCCACTCACCTAAACCACAAGAGGGGAAGAAAAAGGAGGGAATGCTTCAACTCTATTTTGTTGGTTCTCCCCCACCCCATTTAAATCCTTGCCTTTTTTGCAGGCTTAAAGCCAACAATGTGTGAAAGCAGGGGAGAATTGATCAAGCTGCCTGCTCTGCTCTGAACCACCTACAAATGCCTTGTCTGGAAAAATATGAAGTGAGCAAGCCGTCTCTGCTGGACAAAACAGGAAGATTTCAAGACAAACGGCTTTAAGTTACTAATAAAGTGGTTAGAAACGTGCCTCCACAGGAAAACACGGGCTGGATTTTTATCCTTAACAAGGGTTATGGGGACCTTTTCTTACATTTACGCACTTTCAAAAAAGTGAAAAGACAGACTTTCATTTGACCTGGCACGACAGCCTGACCGACCTGGCGTGAAAAGCTGTAGATGATTTCCAAAAATACCACAGCCATCAATTAAAAGCATGCACACACAGCTAAGGGAACTCTGCTAAGAACTACCCCCAGCCCCCGCCCGGAGAAAAAATAATTCCTAGATTGCCCAGTACTCATAGTTCAGCACCACCACTTCCAGGAGGTCACCTTTTTTCCTGGTTTTACTGTAGGGACCTAAATACAAACCAGACCTTGAGGGGCTGTACTGGGCAGAGGCGCAGAGTGTGGAGCACAGTCAGCTCCATGGTGTTCCCCAGACTGACTGCTTCAACCTCAAGTTTCAAATGTTTTATCGTTATCTCACACTCTCTTGCAGGAAAAAGAAGGAGAACTTCATTGAGCTGGCCTGCTCCTCCCAGGCCCTTGAGCTGCTCAGACACAACTAAATAAAGTAGAAAGCAAAGGTGTTCATGGCCATACAGGAGCTCTGGGTACCTTGCACAAGAAACCTCTACAGAAGCAAAGTCCAGAAGGCCTCATTCAAGCTGCTTCTCAACTTGGACTCTAACTGTCAAGAACCATCTCTTGCTTTCTACAGAAGCAGCCAGGAGAAGCACCAATGCTCCTAACGCTCTCCAGGCTTCGCTGGAGGATTCAAATGAATGTCTTGTTCTCACAGAAAAATCTGTTCTCTGTTTACCAAGTCCCACCTCACGACTGAAACTGCCCAATGAACCTGATTGACAGGTCAGATAAAACTACATTAACCTCAGGACAGTACCTTCCATGCTTCTTTGAATATCGTATCACCACTGGTTTCCAATTTACTTGCCGATATAGGTGACTGCTCTGACATTTTTCAACCTTGCATGCACTGTTTTACCCTTCAAAAGGGAACCGAAACCCAAGACAGCACTTACTTCTTACTTGTTGATTTGCAACACACCTTGAGTTTGTTCAAGACTCCTGGACCACCTGACTCCTTGCCTTGAAAGCCAGTTTCTGACACACGGATTGAGTCTCCAGGTAGAAAAGATTCTCACTTACCCAATGCTGTTTTGCAGTTCACCATAAACAGTTTTCTGCACATCAGGAGAAGAGAGCTTGTGCTGAAAGGAACTCTTCACAGGAAGGAAACTGCAATTTTAATTATATAACGGTAATCAAGAAATAAAGACAAGACTACCTCAAGGTTTGCTTGCCTAATCCAATGCAATGGATCAAGGACACTGCCTCCTCTAATTAATGTGTTTAACAAAAGCCTAAATGAACCAGCAGTTAAATGACCATGAGGATGGTCTATACTAACCAGATAAATCATCCATTATAATGCACACACCTACTTAATAACCCTCTATCTCGCATCTTTTGTCTTGAAAAGGACTGAGAGATTCTCACCCTGACAGCAACACTGAAAATACAGTCGCTCCCATGGCTTTTTCAGGGAATTTAGATTTGGCAGGCTAATGCTGACCTCAAGGAGGTCGTGGTGATGTTTAACCAGAGACAGTCACAACTGCGGATCACACATACTGGGCACGCCACTGTGCGGACCCAAAGATGACTGGGACTGGAAAAAAAAAGAATCACATAATAGTGGCAAGGCAGAGGAAAACACAAGGACCCCATCTGCGCGAGCCTTTCTGTTTCCTTAGCACAATACGCAACGCTTCGTCACTCAAGGACCATCCAACTGGTGGCATTTATTCAATTAAAACGCAAAGGAAAAGGGGCCCCAAGAAAGCAGCACGCCTGCAAAGAGCTAAGGGCTTGCTTTGTGCTTTTATGGGGAGGGCAGGGAGGTACATCACCACCTTTACCCAGATTTATAATGGATTGCTCACAACGCTGGAAGCCTTGCTCCCCTGGGAGAGAGGTAGCTACCCAAGGGCTGCAGCCACGAAGGAGGGAGCCAACACCACCCACATCACTCACACAAGCAGCCATCAGCCCATCCAGCTCCAGCAACCACCCTGCCATGGACTCTCACCTGTGGTGTGAGCTCCCCAACTCATTACTAACATCCCCACCGAATTTGTCAACACTCAAACTTAATGTATGTAGTCACTGACGCAGTGGAGTAAGAGCGCTATGGAGTTACACTCTGTGCACTACTTAATGCTTTCTGAAAATGAGTATTAGGGCCACCAACTCAGAGAAAGAATTGGCCAGGTTTCTAAAAATAAAAAGCCATTAAATATCAAAAGGAAGCATAATTGTTGACTTTAAATATTCAGGCAAAATCCACAGTAAATAACAATAATTTGCTTGAAAAATTGCTCCATACAGTGCATTCACAGAAATCCAGCATACAATTTTCAAGAAAGTGCAGGCAAATTAATTGCATACTTTCATCTTTTATGTTCCACTCACCCAGGAGAAGAATAACATTTCGCCACACATTGAGTAACCCATGCACAGTTGAAAGGAATCTAATCAATAGTATCCATTTAATTTCAGATTAGATTAAGTATGGACAAAGGGATCAGAGAAGCCTGTAACACCTGGGAGCACTCATTCCACTTTTGAATCCACTGTTGCCAGCTGGTTGTCAACAAGGCAGAGAAGTGAAGGAAAAAAAACCCAACAGTGACCACATTCACAGCCATGCCAACAAAAAGTAAAGACATCTCCACTTGTAAATCATAGGTCTACAGCAATACTTAACAACTTCAGAAACTGAAAAAACATTCATCTTTGCCCAACCCATCATTTTGGAGGTGACTACAAAATTCAACACTTGTGGATAAGACCAAGGGAATCTTTTTATTCCCCCCCTCCCCCTCATTTTACTCCTACAAATGAAATAACAACAGATCTTACTCATTAAGATTTTTAAAAGCACTTATGTTCTGTGAATACAGGTACAGAGCCAAATTTCACGCCATTAACCATACAGCACTTTTATTTGTGTCACCATATGCAGCATCAGTCCACGACATTCAGTATATACAATTTTTTTCCCCCCCTTTCCTGGGCATGACTTTGATACAGTGACTCATTACTGCTGTCAGATCATAAACACCAGGGAAACTGTTCCAGAGGAAAGAAAACCCACCCAAAACACTAAGGAAAAATCTCCATGCAAGTACTTCCCATTGGCTTTCGTACACTACAATGCTGGGAAGCTCTAAGGAAAAGGGTGACCGTTAGCTGGATGTCCTGCACGGATTACCTGTCTCACTGCACCCTCTTACTTAAGATGTTTTCCCCACTGCCTGCATACATCCCACCTGTCAGGTCACCCCAAGGTTTAAGGGTCTCCTTAGAGAAATTCAGCTCCATCAGCATCCTTTCCTCCCTGCCAGGTATGGGAGCAGACAAGCAGCGACCTGACATCCTGCAGCAGCCTCTCACCCACCACTACATCACACACAACTCCATCAGCTCCTGCAGTGGGGTGCTGACTGTCACCCCTGAGTGTTGCTCTGTACAACCACTCAAGTGCACTGTACCTGTGTGCAGGAAAACAAGGGGAGGCTTTAGATTCTCCAAGAGCACAAACACATACTATGTGGCATAGAAGTTTGACTTTTTTCATTAAGCATTAAAAAATAACAACAATAAACATAATTTAGAGTATTTTTAAAGCTACACTGTTATTAAAATATTTTATACACTACCACCCTGAAAGTGTCACAAAACAGTAAGTCCCGCACACAAATAGCCCAGCTATTCCAGTTATTATTCAACACAGGTAATGATGGGATAAGCCACTGCTTGTTACATCAGGCAAAGGGAAGTTGAGTGCCAGGCTCAGGCCTTGGGTGTCTGAACAGCAAAAGGCTCCACGTGCAGCCAGTGCTCTGAAAAGCTCATGGGGCCACGGAGCTTCTCAAGGCACCTCCAGGGACAGAGAAACCCCATTCCCTGCAGCTCTCCCTGACACATTTACGTTCAGATGTAAGTACAAGCTTTACGTCTAAATTCTGTCCTCTGTTTAGTTCATGCTCAAACCCTCAGTAATATTTGTTTCCTGTATTTTTGTTATGAAGAATGATTTACCTGCTCTTCTTTTCAACTTCAGCCTTACCCACATCTTTAGGACTCGCACCTACACCAAAGGAGTGGAGAGAGTCCACATACAAGAGATGCTTTATAAGTCTATAATGGGTAGGAAAACTAAAAAAAAGCCTGGAAGGATCTTTTCCCACTTGAATTCACTAGACTCTTGTAGCTCCCCAGAAGAGAAGGGGACAGTCTCTCAATGGAACAGCAGCGACTGAGAACAACGCATTGGTTTCAATTGCCAAGCTCTACCACAGGTTTTGTGTAGAACCAACTTCATCATGAAAACCACTTTACAGGCACAGTGGCTTTAGTCTGCCTTGGGATCTATGCGAGGAGTTGAAGTCAACTTGACCTTTAGGTAAATTTTCTTTACATGCATTTGATTTAACCCACTGGGCTGGAAGAGCACTAGCATGAACGCTCTCAGGACGAGCAAGCTTTGCCACCCATCGCTGCCAGACACACAGTGGGGAACACAACCTCCCTGACCCCCAGGACAGCAACGGTAAAACACAGATATCAGCACAGGGCAGTGATCAAACTCCGGGAACACCAGAACCGTGGGCGTGATGGCTAAGAAACCAAAGCCCTCGCTTTTGCTAGGCCAGGTTTAAAGAGACAGACCAGGCCTACCCACTTGGGTTACAATCCCACCTTCATTTCTCTACAGACTAGCAAACCTATCCGCGCTGCAGTTATTCTGAAGAATGTCTTCTAGATGACTGTCTCTTCATCAGCTTCTCATGTTGAGCAACCAAAGGAGATGCTGCGATTCTTATCGCTTTTCACATATGACTTCACATAGTCTTAGAGAAGATAAACAGACAAGCTGCATGTTCTGTAACATTTGCTTTAGAGATTTCAGTGGTAAAATGTTTGAAGCTGTTTCAAAACTAGACTGATGTATTGTCTGAACATTTTCTCAAATTAACCAAGATACTCAGAGATAGTTGCATTTACTGTACGTACACCGCTCCATACCCCTCCAAGGGGTACAACCCTGGCCACAGGACTTGGAATTTCATTACCATAACCTTTCTTTCCAAGCCACTGAAAGGCTCTTTAACTGTTAAGAGTGTCCTCTGTAAGGGCTGTGTTGTTCAGGATACGGTCTCTCAGCTTTCTAACGTACAAAATCCACAGACAACTGCAAAGCTCCAGAACGCATTTCCAGTCCAGCTGCATAGCTGGCTTATGTGTAATACTTAGGAAACTGCTAGAGAAAAAATAAGCATATTTGAAAAATACAGTGAGCTCATGTTACCAGCCTCACTTACGTTACTAAACCACCTAAAGCCATGTCATACCAATATTGCAATGCGTCCCTGTTGGTGATTACATGGATCAGAAGGTCAAATAATTTCCCAACTTCACTACTATCCAGCCTGTGCGGACAAACAACCTCAGCTGAAATGGGATTCCAAACCAAATGGAACTAAATGTTTACTGGAAAATAAAAAATAATATGAGTAAAGTTAAGCACAGATCAGAGTTGAAGTGAGTAACTCGGCTGTGCTGCTGCAGGGCTATTTTCAGACACGTGACCAAAAAAAAAAAAGTCAAGCATGTTTTTCCTTGTATAGCTTCTTCCAAAACATCCATTGACAGCTCTTGATGCAAAAATGCTTTATGCTCTTACACCATCCCCAATGAAAGATTCTTAAGAACCTTCAGTAAACTTTGAAACTCAGTTGTACAGCGAACACAGAGCACTTGGTTCCCAGCCTGATGCATTTTTAAGACCACCTCTCTCCCAGCACAGCACCCCTCCATGAGCCCATCGGCTCCTGCTGCTCCCAGTGCCTGTGAGTGGTTTGCTGTAAACTTTGAGTGACTTTTTTCATTTGCAGACATTATTAGCAACACAAAGTGTCAGACTGACAGCCTGGATCTCCAGGTGCCCTGATGCTTGTGTCATCCTCTGGGTACCCATCCCTCAGACAGCTGTGTCTTCTCCCCCACAATTAAGGATTTCCATAACTACCCAGTCCTTTATTAAGATCACTGATGGCAGCATTGCCCGATGCTCCCTGTGCTGTGCCAGTCTATACAGAGAAGACTTAGACTGAGCTGTGCTGACAATGGTTTCTCCTCGCTGCTAGAAGGGGGTCGGCTGAGCTGCTGCCCTAAAAAGGGACGAGACTGTCCCATACTGCTCCTTGGACCCAGCTACTTCCCTGTACTGCTGCCTGTTTTCATATTTGAAGCATCAGTAAATACCAAGTTTCATTTTTTCACATTTGAAACTTCTTTCTATTCTTGTTTAGGCTTTTGGAGAGGTTGGGGGAAAATTAGGGACTGTCCACAAGTGAAAGTAATACTCTGTAGTTTCATTATTTACACATCTGACGACCGCATGGAGTCAGCTAGGCTTTTGCTTCTAACACAACCCCTGAAAACGTACACTTTACAAGCATTTTGTACTCCGCTTTTTAAATGGAGCTCACATTTAGTTAAACCTCTTCAAATCAAAGCAGTTCTGAGCTATTTACATTTAATTTTCACTTTTCTTCTCAGATCGACAAGTAAGAATACTCATCTCAGCATCGCTCCCTGAGGGTTACACGAGTATATTCCAGGCTTCCCAAGTCCCTTCCTTCTTCCCCTCCTTGGAGTGGGGTTTTTTTTTTTGGCCACAACAAAAAGTTTCAGGCCTGAAGGAGCACGTGGTTTGATCGACCCTCTCGCTCCATATTAGGGATAAAATACACCAGCCGAGCTGTTTTCAAAATCTCTCCAAAGCATACAAAGGCCGTGGAAGAGAGATGCAATCCAGCACACTGCACTCACTCCCTGCTTCTGGCAGTTTTAAGTATTTTTTATTTATTCAAAGTACACTTATACTCAAAGAAATAAAAAGCAAAAGGCAAGTTCTCATGGTCTTTCCTCTATTCTTACTCATTTTCTACTCAGGTGAACACCTGCAGATTCCCAGTCACGGACATCAGCAGGAATTCCACCTTATGAATGAGCAGAAAAGGAATTAAAATAAACACACAGGATTTGATTCTGTATACATGAATCATTCTGATTTAAACTGAGTTCGTTTAAAGCAAAAACTTCCTCTGTGAGCTCTTAGGCTGCCGTGCTGAACACATGCAATAAATTTATTACATTTGTTTGTCCTTATTAAGTGTGAAATTTAATAATGTTTCTATATGGTAACAAATGTATATAATTAAATATACGATATCCAGTGTGGCCAACTCAAGCTTTACAAACCATGCCAACTTGTGCGCTTCTCTACGTGGTTGGAACAGCAACAGTGAGATGTTAAGAGAGAATTTAATTTGCTTTTTCCTCCCTCAAAAAAAAAAAAAGAGAGCTACCAAACATGTGTTAAAAATATTATTAAATCATCAATTAGAATTTGAGGTCCCTGCTGCAGGCAGGTGAGAGTGTTAACACCCATCTCGTGCCACAGCTACTGTCTGGCTACAGAGCCTGCCGCGAGCCGGGTTCCCAGCACAGCACCACATCTGTTTCCACTGAAATCCCTACAGCTCACCAATGAAGAGATAACTTAATTTCTTTAATTATTTCACAGGAACCTTTGAATTAACAGAATGCAAATGCCATAGAGACTCTGAAGTCTGCTGTTTTGAGAAGAAGTTATTTCTCATTTCCCCAATTTTCTTCTTTTACCGGTGGGTTGGGGGGGAGGGGGGAA
>VZTU01005812.1:76944-97842 GCA_013400835.1 Zapornia atra | reverse complement strand
GTGACTGTGGGGGGTTTGGTTTTTTATACTTTTCTCAAATGAAAACGTTGAGTGGGAAAACATCTTGAATTTCTTTTCTGCTTTTTATTATGAAAAACTTGCATGCCCGGAAGTAGAAGGAGTTAAGCGTCTCTAAGTAGTGCCAATGTATGCTTCTCAGACTTTCGTTAATATCATTTAGTAAATTATCTAAGTATGCTCCCAGACACAAGCTTCGCTGAGAATCAGAAACCTGGCCCAAACACCTAAGTTAAAAGAAAAGCTTTTTCTAGGAAATTCAGTGGGTTCTGGGTCAGGTATTTTGCATGTCAAGCATCAAAGTCAACAAAGTTCCAAATTCTTTTACCAGGAAATTATCATGGAGAGAAGTTGCTGTCTGTATTAAACAACTCAAATAGCTGAATATTTTTTCCTGAAACATCTAAGAGAAAGAAAATAAGCGTATTTTGCAAGAGATCAACTTTGGGAAATACCAACTTAAGACACAAACAGTGAGCACAATTGTAACCAGCACAAGCGTAACGCTGCGAATCGATCAGTTATAACAGAAACCATAGTATTAGCTGATCCGCCAGGTACACTCAACGGTGGCAATCGCCTCGGCGGTGCTTGACAAAAACAATAACCCCTTCCAGCTCCTCACCTTTGAAGGGTAAAGCAAATTTCTGAAACCACTTCAGCTGCAAGATCTCTCAGGCGGCAGTTTTGCTTACCTTAAATCCGAATTTAAAGACATTTTGTGTCATTACGGGAACCCTAAGGATGATTTCGTGTGGTAGCGAGATGAAAGCCTATGCACATAGTCTCCTAAGCACAAATGGAACACGAAACATGGCAGAGTAAAGGTTAAGTAGCATTTGACTGATTTTTACCTCATGGGAACTATAATTTACACGCCGCATTCATCCAAGGTAAGAGGGTTCAAATGGCACAAATTAAAAGCCTTCAGTTTCCTACTTCTGTTTTTAAGGTATCGTATTGATACACAGCCAGTTTTTAAAGTGATAAAAGGTTTCTATCAAAATATCAAACAGCAAGAAGATGCACTATTTCTACACTGTCAGCATCACCGTATTTTACTGCATCCTTCCTCGCTCCTTACAACCAGTGTCAGTGATTATAAAATAGTAACGGTCCATCTGCAGTCCAAAAGGACAAATTAATCTTCCAGACACCCAGCTCTTACAATCAAATCCTGGACAGAAGTTTCCAGGAATAGAAACAATTAATGTGGGGTTTAAAAAAAAAAAAAAAAAAAAAAAAAGTNAAAAAAAAAGAGGGGGTGGGGGGTAGCGGGGAAGAAGGAAAAAATGCAGCAAAACAAAAGAGCAGTGAGCCAAGGAAGCTGATACCTGTGGCTGGTCCACAGGCAGGGTCCAGCACTACCCTCAAGTTGCTCAGCCCAAAACTGAGTATTTTATGGTGGTTTTGGCGATGCTGCCCACAAAGGCAGCTGGCACCTCTCCAGCTGCCTGGCTACCTGCCTGATGCTCAGCACTCCTAGTGCAACAAGGGAGATGCTCAGGCCTCACGACAAGGATGCTAAGGCAACTGCATGGAGATGCACCCTCTGTTTTCAAGGGAAGGATGGCTCAGCACCCAAACCTCACCTTGAGCCAAGGCACTGCCTGGCGGCGCTGGCCCCAGGGGAGAAGGGGGATAAAGGAAGGAAATGGGAGATGTGAAACAGAGTCTCCTCTTGGCTGGACTCCGGCACGCTTCAGCTCACAGTGCTCTCTTGCCGCCTCTCAGTTCACAGCCTTTGCTGGCTCTCTCCCTCGGGCCAGCTCCTGCCCCAGGCAGCAAGGCAACAGCTCTCCAGACAACACAAGCTGCTCTCTGCCACGTCCCTCCTGGGCATCCAAGCAGAGTTCTCAGAAGCCTTGTAGGCTGTCAAGAACCCACCGTTAATTAAAACAACTCCAGACAACTACATCTCCATCAAAGACCTTTCTGAAGGCAGGACTGGGATGCTCTTGAAAACGTCACTGAGCAGCTGTTCAGCACCCAGCAAGCAATTACTCGTAAAATCCACAGGCTTTTTATTTTTATTTTATTTTTTGCAAGCAGTCATCAATGGACTCAGGGTACCACAAAAGCAGCTACAGATACTACTGCAACAGTCACTGCCAAAAAAGTATGAGCAATTTCTATCAGCAAGGCAGAGATACACTCAGCAGAGCTTTGGCAAGATGCCTGCCTCCCATGGCTACTACCCTTAGGACTCTGTATCGGTTCTGCTAATAAGCTCCTCGATGTGCTTGGAGCACCTCTGGGACTTCCAAGCACTGTGCTACCGCAGTTTCCCAACTCTAGCCACCTTTCCTTCCCAAGGAGAGCAGAGACACTGCAAAAAAACTGGGAAATACAGCTTTTTCTGGGTCAGTAAGTCAGTGTTTTTCCCACGTTTGACTGGCTAGGGCAATTCCACTTCAGCGTTAGTGTTGACAGAAAATATGTGCTGAGAATTTTAGCGTTCAGGATGTTCTTTAGTCATTTTGGTGATCTGATGTGGCACAGGAAATATTAATGCACATTCTGTATTTTCAGTCACACTCACCTCACCAGTCTTACCAAAAAAAAAAGACAACAGAGAGTCAGATCACTGAGACTGAAATTATGAGCAATCTGACAAAAAAGTCAGAGTTGGGGGAGGAAGGTGATAAAGACTCAGCCAAATGTTAAACTATTATAATATCAGACTATGAACTAATTTCCATGCTGGTCTTATTAAACTTACCTCCAAATTAGCAAGCTAATGTAGAACAAGCCTTGCAGCAATGCCACCTGCACTTGCCAGCCCCTCCACCTTACACCATGGCGAGTCGAGACTCAATGCTCCTGATCTTAGACAATTTTGATAAGTCTGCTGAGAATTTAATATCAAATTAGATAAATTTAAGCAACCTTTCACCTATCTATGAAAATCTGCACCACCAAATGGGATAGATCAAGATCTCACTGCTCTCTTCACTGGATTGTGGTTTTACACTTGATCAAAGTGTACCTGTGATTAATTATGTATCAATACCACTGTATCAGCTGCACTGGGCAGCACTCCCTCCACCTACTCATCAACAAATCTCTGGCATTCTCTTCCCAGCATGGAATAAAGCTGCTTTTCCTCTGGCAAGAGCCCTGAAGTACAGCTGTTGCAACTAGTACACAATTTACACTCCTCTGAGCCACCAGAAGGGATCTGAACAGATCCCAGATGCAGGAGCTTCCTCAGCTGATTTCTGCTATGCACATCACCAAAGTGGGGCTTCGCTTTTCATTCTGTGGATCCATTCAAGCACTTCACATCCTTATATTAATTAATAGTCTTTTTTGTCTGTGACTTATTGCAAGGCTCCAGATAAACAAGTTCAAAAGCATCCACAAAAAAAAAAAAAAAATAATCATAAAGTCAAGCTCACATCTTCATTTATTGAAGGACTTTCTTGTAAAACCTACTAAAATCCAGGACAGGACAGAACTGCACTGCAGGTTTTTCCCTGCAAGTTGCTTTGAAAGAGCATTTAAAATTCCAGATTTCAAAACAACACATTGAAGGGTTGCACAACTTCAAGAAATAAACAGTACCTCGCCCTCGAAACTCGGTCCCATCTGTCTATTCAACTTTGGGAAGAAAAGGACCTAATCATGGCCCTGATTAGGAGCAGTGGAGATGCCAAACTCAGGGTTTGGTTCACAAGCAGCTGAAGCCAGTGGAGCATCAGCCCCAGCTGGGTACTTCGGGGTGTCCTGACACCCTCCCATCCCCATCCCCACCTCTGCATTGCTCCAGCTCTTTTTTAATCCTGTGAAACCCAGAAGCCAAACTTACAGTCCTTCTGAGGCTGGACAGTGTTTCTTCCGGTGCTGCCTTTCTACCCTTGCTTTTGTGAGCTCTGCCCTGGAGACGAAGCACGGCTCTGCTGGATACCCAGCTCTAGCTGGCTACAAGAAATAAGAGAGAATAAATTGGGACAGAAACCTGGGCACCCACGTATTAAGCCAGTCTATTTTATTACCCCCCTCCCCTTCAGTTTTGGAATTGCTGCAGGTTAGCCTAATTGATTTGTGTTCTCACCAAATTAAAGACACAGCATGCAGACAGTATGCCAGTGGGGGAAAAAAAATATGGCAACAGCAAAAGTTTACAAATTTAATTTGCAATTGTTTTAGCAAAACAGCTCAGTCCACTCCTTCAGTTTTGGAAAGTAATCAGCTCGTGCTAGAGGAAGTTACCAGCTCCCAGGCACGAGCATTATAACGCAGGCTAATTTCATAAGAGAGAAAGACCAGTTTTTCAGTTGAGAAGTGGATTTTGCAAGCGAGGCAACGCTGCACGTTATAAAACAGTGGGCTCAGGATACCAGGCGAGGGGAATACTTGGATACCCATGGAAAAAGACCATGGCTTAAAAAGGGATGCTGGCATAAAACCCCAGCAAAGCCCCAAAGAGTCACTTCAGCATGGGAAGGGACCCACAAAGCAGATCTTTCTCCCAGTCTGCAATCAGAAGGCAAAATCAGAGCTTCCATCGCCTCCAACGAAAGGGTTAAGCCAAGATTTCAGTCCCCTGGTTCAAACCGCCCAGCGAGCACTCCCTGCCCAAATTACAGCAGCGCATACATCCAACAGATGCCGTTCAGACAGGGGCTTTCCTTGCCCTGAGGTACAGTTCAGTTTGTCCATTCTACTGTGCAATTACAGAATCAATAAAACATCCCTTTGAAACTCCCTGGACTAGTGCCGACACGCAGACAGTAGTCAGGCTGACATTTTTTGCTGTTTCCGTTATTACTACCGTCAAGCCTTCTGAGAAGCAAAGGCATCAAAACCCAGGCGCCGCAAAGCAAAGGAGGAAAAGCAAAAACGTAGAGCTGAGGTTTTGTTCGGCGTATCACACCGCTCCCCAGGCGATCACACAGCACCAGGCATTACCTGCAAACAAAATCTGCTCAAAGTCATCAAAATCGGCATCGGGAAACAGCCTGTTTCTGAAAAGCACACCTGCCCCACCCTCCTCTGCTTCAAACACATCAATATCCCTTTTTTGGCCTTTTTTTTTTTTTAAGTGTTGTTGTTGTTTTGAGGCAGGGGGGGAAACTGCTTGTGGTAGAGCACCTGACCTAAATGGGGAAGCTCTGATTTGGGGACAAAGTTGTTAAAAAGCAAACACCAAGCGTCCTGTTGCTTGTACTGTCTCACGAATGCAGCGTGAGCTGGGGATTGTGTGTGGAAGTTGGGAGGTGGGGTTGAAATCCCAACCATCCAACTGCTCCCAGAACACTGAGACAGAAGTGGGAAGCTGCTGAGCGCCGGGAGTGGAACCTGGGGGGGGAAATAAAAAAAGAGCAGGAGCAAGATGTCAAAGAGGGGAACGATGAATTAACACGTTCAGAAGGATTCAAAGGACGCTTGGATAACCAAGGACATGCCCAGCAGAGAGGCACTCACTGCCTGTGAAAATGCAACTCTTTTCCTCCTGTAACAATTAGTGAAATCAGCCCAAATGAAAAGCATAACGCTGAAAGGCTGAAAGGCTGCAAAGCACTTCCTGAAAACTGCCATCTTCAGATGGTTATTTTCAGACTTACTACATTAATTACAGCTTCATTTTAAGCTCTAAAAAATGATATGTATGGACAGCAGCCCATGTACCTAGATTTCCAGGGAAAAAAAATATTCTAAGTTCATCCAAAGTACTACTACTGTGCTTGAGAAGCTACAAACCTTGTGACTGAGGCCAGTCCATCCCCTCCATGCCAGGCAGGGCCCAGGAAACAGCACAACAAGCTTCCCCCAAAAGGACTTGCCATGATGACCACAGATGAGGAAAGCCCACGCTGGGGAAAAGGATCCTTCCCGATTTCTCACTGGCTAATTCCTAAATCTCCCTTAAACAGACATTATGAACCACATACCAACCTCACATGGGAACCACTAACACTGATCCCATCATAACCCCTTCAGAAGGCTTTGCTAGCTGGAAAGAGGCAGCACAGGCAAGTTAGAAGGATGCTCAGCACCACAGCTCCTAAAAAGCTTCAGCATTTTGTGAAGTTTCTTTAAACTGCTTTAATCCTCACTTGAGTCTCTCCTCTCTCCCTCCAAGGTTATGTGCAGACTCTAATGTTTACAAATGGTAATAAAATCACTAGTACCAAGTAGTTTTATTCCAATGGCTTTTTACACACTGCTGTCCCAGGCCCCCAGACAAAGCAGTATGCTTACAAGGCAGCGGTGGGGGGGGTAAGGACCACTGTATCCATTTCCCAGACCTGGAAAAAAAAAAAAGCCAAAAATTCAGCTGCTTTATAGGGCACTAAGCTGGTTAAAAACACAATCCAGCTCCCCTAAGTTCAAAGGTTAAAATATTTAAACTCTATTTCCTCCCCGAGCGTCCTCACGTGTCTCCTATACCAACCAGAGGCCAAATAACAACAACTCATTTGGAGAGCAACTTATTTCGAAGAGGTTTCACATTTGGTGATGAGCACAAGGAGGAGGGAGAGAGGATGTCTCACACTCAGGATATAACATCTCTTTTCTCCAAACCAGCTCTCCATGTGGTGTAAGAACGCGGGTGTGCTAACTGTAAAAAAACCCCTCATTTTAAAGCAACCAAAGCTGAAGATAATAAGGTTGTGTCATCTGTACAAATGTTCTGTACTGGAATGAGAACGCTGGTGTACCAGAGGAAGATCTGGCTGAACACAAAACAGTCAGAGCAACAGAAACTGAGACGATCCTCAAGCCTGGCTTGTTAGGAGTGACCTAAAATGGCCCCGTTTTGACTCACTCGTCTCTGCCTCCTCCATCAGAGGATTCAAAGGGAAACTGCAATTCAACCTTCGTTGCTGTAGCACAACTGCAGCATAACTATTCTCCGTTATAAAAGAAAAAACAAGTTGTGGGTGCCTGAACGTCGATAGATCGCTTTTGCTTTAAGAGTACATCACGTCAATCAAAACTAAATTCCTTCTGCTCGTCACAGGAGCTTGCAACCAAGCAAAAAATCTCATTTGAGTTCAACCAGTAATGTGTTCAAAGGCTTCCCAATCTGCTCTGTCTCTGGCATCAGCAGCAGACAGAGAAGAGGCAGAAGAGATCGCAAAGAAAGAAAAAAAATACATAATAATAAAATCCCTTGCTGGGCAAAGGAGAAAGGTCTCTAAACCAAAATAAAAATAAGCATTAAAATGTGTGTGTTGGACTAAAAGGATATACAGCAGGTTGAAATGTGCTATATCTTCCTCACTGGTGAGGAAAGACCTCTATAACTCACCACGAGCTTTGATCACTCGTGAGCTATCAGCTATTTCTCTGCTGCTCGAGTAAATATAAGTCATTCACAGCTGAAACATAATTTCTCTCTCTTTCCCCTGCCACTATATGTTGTGTGTGAATATGTCTTGTATATAGGCACACTAACACGCTGTGCTGTTCAAATACACATCAGAGTTCACCAGATGGTGGGGATTGCCAGACACTCGTCGTTGCCATGAGTTAGGAGCCATGGTGTAACTCATGAATGATGTGTCTAAGCTGTAAGTGGGTTTTGCATAGTTACATTACCCTTACCAACATAAAACTCCCTTTTCTGATTACGTTCAACCTGCAACAGTTTGTAACAGAGAGAGATGTAAAGGACTGTTGGGTATCTTGGTGGGGGTTCTTTTTTTTTTTCCCCTCCTCCTCCCAGAGACAGGGCTCTGTGGGAGCTATTTTCATCTGGGGGTTATGATTCACACCCTCACACAGAGGATTATACAGAGTTTCATAAAGCTGCGGCCACAGTCAGCGCCCATGTTTGGGCATAATCTAAAAAAAATCCAACCTCAGAAAAGCAAAGGTATTTTACCAAAAATAATCAAGGATTTTAAGAGGCAATCATCTTAATTATGCATAGGAAAAAAATACATATGAGACTGGAGTTAGGGTTTTGCGTACGGGCCTCAGCACGTACTTGGGCATTAAGATATTTGGGCAATAAATTATGTGAGCATAGGTTGGTAAGGATGTGAATGTTGGGTGAATTGGCAATTTCCTAGTCTTTAATTAATGATGGCGTTGAGAAAGAATGTGGCCTTCCTTCTAAATTAACAATGCTTTTTAATCAGCGAGTGAATCTGCCCGTTTGAAGCGGAAGGTAGCTCTAAGGCTTGCAAAGAAAGGAGCAGTTTCCAGAACAAAAAAAAGAAGCTGAAAACCTGGCAATGTACTCACAGTCCTACCAGATCCTCTTCACCATCTCCAACAGAGCCCGCACCCTGCCCAAGGTCTCTAACAGCTGCTGGTGGCGATGAAATAAAAATCAAGAGGAAGAAGAGAAAGTTAAGAGCTTGGAGGAAGCAGCAAGGAGCAGGGTATGGGGGAATTTCCATCTAATTGAAAGGGTGGGAGATGGTTCTGCTCACCCAACACCAGGACAGACCTAACCAAGGTGCAGGGGAGCTGCACAGGGTCTCCTTTCCTTGCACACGTGGGATATTTCCAGCTACAACACAACCAGCACTTCCAGAGATGTCTTGGTGATCTGCCATCCACGGGACACAGCATTAAGCTAGCTGATAACCTGCTAAAGTATCTTAGGAAACAGTCATTTTACTACAGCATTACTAACCTAATCCTATAAAACACGTTCTGCCCATCCAGGTACAGGATATAATTCACCCTCCGTATTTTTAGCCCCTCACAGACTGAAGCCTGTTGAACAAAATTGGTTTCTGTGCCATCAATGCTCAGGAGAGACACTTCATTTTAAGGGTCAGGGACATATTCTTACCCGAGTATTAACTTTTAGAATGGCCTAGTGGGAGTGGTTTTAAAGCACTAAAAAGGAGAAGAAAAAAAAAAATAGTTACAAGCAGCACTTGTTATTTTAAGGTTTTACTAAGGATTGGATGCCTCCAAGGGTTAGGGCTTCAGCTCCAGTTAAGCACACAAGTTTGCTATCCAAAATTTCTTTGAACTAATAAAATCCCTGGAGGTTATCAGATTGGGCTGAATATGGACTAAGGTTTTCAACTCCTCCCCTTTTATCTGTAAATACCGTGAGAGGAGCTCTCTAGCACCCTAAGTCAAATAGTTTCCTGTCTTGGCTGGGAACCACTTCGGCAAACACTTGAGGCCATGAAAAGCAGTTTGATTCAGTCTCTGGGCAGGAGAAGGCACTGTCAGTCACTGCGGCTCCCCCCGGCCCCGTTTCAGGGAACGTGTTTCGGCACGACATGGCTGGGTTACATACAAGCCCTGCACATTTCTGACTCCCAGACAGCTCCAAGGCCAGCAGGAACACTGTCTCCCCCATCTCTCTTCTTCCTCAAGGAGCATCTTCCCCCCACAGCCCCATGGGGCAGACGTGCCCACAGCACCACATCCCCCTAAATTCAGGGTGTCTGTCAGAGGGATGGCTCAACCCTCCCAGAGACAAATAATCCTCCCCACCCTCACCAAACCATCTTCTCTTCCCTGCATCACACAAGGATGACCGAGCACCAGAGGGCCCAAACCCACCGGGTGCTCAGTCCCCCTCATCTGACAAGAGACATCTCACCCCCAGCCAGAGCCTATTCAGATGGAGGAAGAAAACAGAATCAAAAAGTCCTCTGTCTGGCAGAAACGTGCCTGCTGGGAGCCAAGCACACACTGAATAGCCTGTTCATGGTGTCTGTACTAAAAGTAAGGACCTGGCTTTATTTCTTTGTTGTTGATATAACTTAAGGAGCAGAAATAGATGAATCTGGGAGATCTTGGGAATAGAAGACCCACACTAAGGGGGGAAGAGACATCCCGCACAACCCCACTCCTTCCTTACTGCTATTTCCCACTCAAGGAGAGGGGTTTTATGTTTTCAAATGGGCAGAATATATGGTGGTCGGGGCGCAGGAGCGTACAAAGCAATAATGAAAACACGGTAACGGTGTGATCCTGACTGAAAGGACCAGCAGGCTGAAAGGTACACACACGTGACGTTAAAATAAACACACACACACACAAGTCCTGTGTGGATGGAAGTTTAATTCAGCCTACCAAGAACTAGTAGCCTCTCTGCCACCTCCACCCCCAAAAAATTAATTTTTAAAAAAAAACCAGACCAAATTTGATGAAATGTCTTTCAGTGGATATTTCTGATTTTTTGAGGGGGTACTTTTTATTTTCAAGAACTCTCCTTTGGCCCCTGAACACTCTGATGTCCTGTATCTCCTGGCAGCACAGCCTGCTGACAACAGGCAGCTCCTTCTTTCTTGCTAAGAAATTACCTCCAATTTTCACACAACAAATACCAAACCACAGCCATTTAAAAAAAAAAAAGAGAGAATGTTTTCATCTTTCTGGAGCATCTCAGCTTTCCTATTTAACTAGAGCAGCCACAAGCAGGATCTTCCACAGTGACATTTCAGAGCTACTCAAGATGTTTTGACTTCCCAAATTCAAATAGATACGGGGGGGGGAAAAATGAAACTCTTTGGCAATTTTGCAAATCTCATCCTACACCTTAACATATTTCTGCAATGCGAGGCCCTCGTTAGCCTCAGCAACTGATGGTTTCCGAAAGCTGTGGACGCGTGGGAGCCCTCTATGCCCCATGCCGAGTCAGCCGTCACCCACAGCAAGAACCAATTCACATGGTGAGGCTGTGTCCCTCCCCAAACCAGCGTGACTTATCTTGAGGTTCACCTCCAAAACACGATAACTAAGGAGAGGCCAACACTAAAGGAGGCACAAATCACACCCCCCCGGGGTGCAAAAGCTGGGGAGAGGGCTGAGAAAAGGCAGCAGGCTCAGCGGTATGCACTGGGCAGCCGTCTTTGACTCAGCTCCCTGGCACAACAGACCTTTGGGGAGCTCAATTCCCAGCTCCTAGCCCTAACAACTTCATTAATTAAATGGTACCCTCAATGCAATCTGTGCAGGAGGCCCAGGAATGCAGCAGCCACGCTCTCGTTCCTCTCCAGCTGCAGCACGGCAGCACACTACACAATGCAGCACATGTACCGGCCATAAAGTTATCCAGGCAGTTGTTTCGGTTGCCTGAATGCCGACTACAACCATGGCCTCTGGATGCAAATTACTGGCTTTTATAGGTTCCTAAAAACATTTCACTGTGTCTGCTGAACAATGTGGGAGTTGTAGAAAGGGCCCGATGATGGCAATGATGTAATTAAAAGCTGTGAGTGGAAAAAAAACCCCATTAGATTCCTTCTTCCAGACAGAAGAACTGGTAAAAATGTACTTCTTAAAAATAGTTTAAAAGAAAATGTCAAAGTAAATAAATAAAAAGCCCATATTCACTCCTCCCTCCGATCCCTCAAGTTTCCCATAGCCTCCCCGCTCAGCACCCGTGAAGGAAAACGCATACACTAGAGCACGTCCCTAAGCCCTAGACTATCTGGAAAAAAACAAGATAGAGAAACTCGCCCTATCTAATCACCGTCCCCGTCTGGTAGTAACAGAAGTTACTATCTCTGCCTGCCTGTCAGGAGCTGTACAAAACGAATCGGTGGCTGGGGCTGATATGGAAGCGAGAGGTACGTGGGCTGTAAAGCCGGCCAGCAGCTTCGTTAGCTGGTTCTGCACAGCCTGGGATGAGAGGCAGTGAGCACCCAACCCCAACTGACATCCCTGGGGAGTCAGGCATCCGTGCTGGGATGGCAAGGGGACTTCAGATAAACCCTGCCTTTAGCATCCTCAGATCAGCACGGTATCTGTTATCTACTGGTGAGGCATTCACCCACCCAAGACAGCAAACTTCTGACGAGTTATTTCCCCTGATGTGGGGCTAAGGAAAGGTTTTAATTACAGCAGGAAAAGCGGGGAAATTCCCCATCCAAATGCTGAACATCTCCCCGACCTCAGTACCTGCCTGCAAACTGAATTCTACAGTAACATTTAGTTGATAACTTAAAACTTAGAGGGGAAGAGGACCGCTACTCTTTCCTCTCCCCAAGAAAATGAAGTTACAGCAGCACTGATTGGCAATTAAGCAAGCGGGCGTCATTAGCCATCCCTCAAGAGCACTGGGACCCAACCCAGCCCACTCCCCTGGTGAAATACATGGGGCTGACACTGGGTTTAAACCCATCCGGGCAGGAGTCGCCTGAGCTGCCTCCGTGCCCAATACAGGAACTTCCTCCGACAGCACATTACCGCACGCTCCAAGTACAGGCATGCTGCACAACGTTTCTCCAAGCGTTAGCTGTGGCCTCAAACAATCAAGGAGCTTTTTTTTTTTGAGCTTTTTTTTTTTTTGGAGAAATGATCAAACCGGGGGTGGGGACAGAACATCCTGCGTGAAACCGCATCCTGAACAAGCATCACCACGATTCACTGTAAATAAATACTCTCTCCTTGCAGCACTTCCGTCAACTGTCACTGCCTTGGCTCCAATCACCTTTCAAGTCCAAACAGGAAAGCAGAGAAAAGCGAGTGAGATGGCAGATATGAGGTTTAATTTGCTTTTCACTGCAGTTTTCATTGGTGGTGCGCTTCCAATTCGTCGGCATTGCCAGCTGCCTGGAATCACTCCTGGACCCAGTTTTTTCCTGTTAACCTTCATAATTGTATTATTATGGGCAAGCCCACAAACCGCGCTACAAAAAAGCTGTAAAAAGTGCAGCTTCCACCCTTTATTAGATAAGCAGCCAGATCCAAACCCTGCTGCTGCAGGCAGAAAGGCAACTCAGATTTACCAAAGATGTTTCCTCACCTATGTTTTACATAACGCAAGACGTGCCGGCTAAAAAGGGAATTTAAAAAATAAAGCATATGTGAAGGGGGGGGGCACAGCAGCGAAGGGATTACAGGATGAAATAAGTTTGACCTCAATTTTCCTGAAAACTTACAAAAAAATATATATATAAATTTGGAAAGATCAAAGATGTGAGGGGATAGTGATCCCGGGCATAAGCAGGAGCTAGCTCAGCGCACGTGAGCCCTGAGAGGGGTGGGGATGTTGCACGCCCCACGGTTATTTCGAGCGAGCTGGTGATGAAGAAGAGGAGCTGCCTCTCGTGCGCACCCCCTCGTGGGCACACCAGCCAGCACCCACGGGCACGGAGGGATGGAGAGATGGGGTACTCTTACCCTGGTGACAAAACCTGGGGAAAACCCCCTCACAAGTCTCCACCAGAGCACAGCCCCTAACCTTGGGGAGAGGAGAAAAGACCTTGGCAACTGCAGCCCGCCTGGGTGTGCTGGGATGCACGGGATCCCCTCCCCTCCGCACACACACACAAGGAGCAATTTAATTAATAAAAGTAAAAATGAAGTATTACATGTAGCAGCAAAGCATTATTAAAAGCCGTAATGTCTCAAAGGTTCCTATGAAGTCATGTTCTTACAATTCACTCCGAAGAATTTAAAGACAAAATTACATGCTTGGTAATACTCCGGGGAGCACGCTTTTCTATGTGGCCCATTGTTTGTGTATGATGCATGGCTTTGAGAAAGTGGCATTGTTAGAGGGATCATAAATCACAAAGGGGAAGTTTGATTTTTTTTTTCTTTATTTTTTAAAAAAGAAATCTTATTCCAGACAGGGCTTTCCTTTGCTGCAGAGTTTTCAGCTTGTTTCAGCAAGTGAACCCGCATCAGACCTACGTACACTGTGGGAGTCTCAAGCTGCTCAGATGATCATCACCCTCTTCTCTACAGTCTCTCCAGAGAAATAAGCACGGTGCAGCTAGTACCACAGGTTTTCTATCACTGATTCCAAGAAAATGTTTCTTTTTCTAAAGATAACTCTAGAAGATAAAACCTTGACTATTAAGAGAGCAGCACTAAAAATTCTCCGTTGCCTTTCACAAAGTTGACCTGGTGTGGTTTGCCGCCTTAGTTTTCTTCAAATGATGTCTGGTTTTAGTGTGGTTATTTATTCTTAGGTGTATTATTTCTGAACTTGGAACTGAAGTGGGCTTACTTCAAAAGCAAAGAGCGAATGCCAAAATCACTTACTACTCACACATACCCACCCCATCTTTCACAGCACACACAAATTAGCTAGTGGCCTGCCTCCCAAAGCAACCACAACAAAGTTATTGCTCTGATGAGATGTGAAATAAGTCAGCCTCATCAGAGCTCAAAACTCAGAACCGTCTCCATGACACTGCCCAGCTTCACTTCAAACTTGACACCAACAAACCAATTAGAAAAACCCCAGAAACCCCAAGCCCCTAAAAAAACCCCAGGAGATCATGGATATCACAATCAGAACGTCCCAATGGTTAGCAGGAGCTCCTCGTGAAGACCACACAAAGCCACTTGCTAAGAACAAACCAGTATGTTCAAGGACAAGTCAACAGACATCAGCCAAGCCAGAAAGTCAGAAGAGTCTCTGAGCTCTGTGAGCCCAACCCAGCACCACTGGCGGGTGATTTTCAGACACTGCCAAGCAGGCTACACCACCTGCTTAAACGAGAACCCACATCGCCTGTGGCAGGGGGGGTTGGAGCTCTATGATCCTTGGGGTCCCTTCCAACCCAGACCATTCTATGATTCTATGATCGCAACTGGGCATCTTCTTCCCCAAGGGTATGTATCCCTAAAAACAGACTGTGTGGGCTCACACCCTGATTAGGTGTGATTGCTCTCCCATGCCATTTTATGACCTGTTCCATACATCCATATTTTGGTTTGGGTTATGTATTTTACATACCCATTCAGAGGTCCAGGAAAACCTCAGGCAGCATTCATTCTTAGTACAAAAGAAACCTGTTTCAGAGCAGGTCTGCAGTACCAGCTGTGGATACCTTTCTGGATGCAGTAGCATTTCCAGCAGTGTGTCACCTCCAGTTACAAATCACAGCTCTAAGTTACATCCCCTTGGGACTCAGCCCTACATCACTGCATCCTACAATGCACACAGCTTCTGTCCCACGCAGACCCAGACGCCCTTCTCCCATTCTCAAGTATTCCCCTGGATTCTTTCCTACTGCAGCATACTATGAGTACAAACATACTTAATTTTTTTCCACCACAGTCACCAGCTAGTACCAGGTTAAGCTAAGTGTCAGACATCGAAACAGACGCCCCAGCCTTGAGTCCCGGCTGGCGTAAATCAGCACAGCTCCACCGACTCCCAGGGAATTAAGGAACTGTGTCAGCTTATACCCGCTAAGAATCTGACCCCGTTCATCTGATTTGTCTCAAGATAGTCACTACAGTCGGAACGTAAGAAGAATAAATTAGCATGGATTAAGCCTGGGAAAACCTGCTGAGGAAACTTGACTGTGTTAAAATACACATATTGACTTTAACTTCATTCACTCGTAACCACGCAGCTTAATAAGTCACATGGTCTAAATGCCATTAACTAATAGGATCAGTCCACTCCTAGCTATCCCTAAGAAAAAAACCACACAACCTTTCTGTTTAAGATCCAACTGCTTGCAAATTTATGACGGTTGACTCAAGAAACACATGGCACGTTCTTCTGCCAAAACATCTGCCTCCTTCAGGAGAGCTGACTTCACCCAGCACTGGTGGAAGGTCTCCGTCTGCCTTATTCTTACAGCACGAGTCTTCAGCTGCCAACACTACACGAGGGAATATTTATGCTCCATAAAAGGCTTGGACATAGTCTGGAATACAGGCAGAAATGAGAGCGCTAAATCAAGCTAATTATTTTGAGAACTTCCAACTAGAAACATTATTACTATAAATTCCACGTGTTTCTTTAAACTTCTGCATGTTGCAAAGGATTTCCAGTCTGTATGCTCAAAGAGGCCATCAAATGGAAACAATTACAGCATACAAGCTTAAACTTACTTCTACTGATGCAAGGACCGCTGACCCATCTTTATGGGCATTTTAAATAATTTATGTCTGACTTGAATGCAATCTGCTCTACTTGACATCTCTGACCCAAAGCATATCGAGGTTTATGTTGGGTTTCTTTAACATTCAGACCCTGTCAAGGGAAGATGTGATCTACGTTGTTAGGAGATGAGCTCCTCTCCACCAGCCACCGAGGCAGGGCTCTACCAACCCCCCCACCACCACTGCTGTGCCAACAAATTCTGGCCAAAACAATGCCCGCTTTACTGTTCCTGAGGGTCTGGTGTAGCCAAGCACACTCTTTTCTTATGTGTCCTGCAGGATGCCCAGAAGGGAACCAGGAAGACCTAGTGATAAAGCTGGTGGGAAGGGCAGGGCTTCACCACAGTCTAACAAGAGCATGACCATGGCTCCCAGGCAAAAAGAGAGCTCACTGCAAGGGAGACAGCCTTGGAACAGGAACTTTTGAGAACAGGCTAACAGAAGCCCTAATACTTACTCTTTACCTGGGAGAAGTGATTTACCAAGAATACTTTCTGGGAGCTAATGCAAATCAGTGCCTGTGCCAGGTCCTCAAACGGGCCTGAGGGACATGGCAGGGAGCTGAGTCACACAGAAAGTTGAGCTCAAGTGGGGATGGTTTGAAACTCTTCCACGAACAAGCACAGAAGCCAGAAAGCAGCAGGAAAGCTGCCTGCACAGTGCAGGTACATGATCCAAGGAGGAAGGGGTCTGAGCTCCTGCGTTGCCCCAACAAATGAGCTAAAGCCACCTCAGAAAGGGACTTAGCTCCACCTTAGCTACCACAAGCCCTCACTCTCAGATGGATCCTCTCGGAAAGGACCTGAGGGCTGATAATAGGAATCCTGCCCATTAATTGAGCATGGATCTCTTGGACACAGCTGAGGTCAAGTGACCAAGGAGGCACTTTGGACTCACTGCCTTTATCTTCAGAGAGATGACGTTGGTGACCACAAGCTAATCCACCCCAAGCACGAGCTTGATTTAAATCAAAGCGATTTGAATCACTGATTTTAATCATGGTTTATATCAGAAAGCAGGAAACATGGTTAAAATCAGTGATTTTAATCTTGTTTTACGTTTCTACTTTTACATTTATTTTCTTAAAAATTGATTCTAATTACTTAGTAACTTAAAATATGAACTTTTCATTACGCTTAGCTTTTCTCCCTGCTAAATAAGAGAATAGGTTATTTTCACATTCATTTGTATCCTTAAGTTTCAGGTTATGACTATGTTAGAAGCTATGAGTTTTTATTAGTGATTTTATTTGTATCAATCTTTGTTTGGTTGCAGTTCCACTTTTCAACAAAACAAAAAAACCCCTTGTATTTATTAAGCAAAAACATTACTTAAGGACACTGGATACATAACATTTCTGCAGGTAAAACATTTACTGAACACTATCAGTTGTATGAAAACCAAATATATTACAGTCACCAGTACTAGATCTCATCCTCACACACCTTGATTTTATTCTAGACTGGAAAAGGAGAACAATGTTTCTTTCCTCTTCTCAGCTCCACACTCATTTCTCCCATTGAATCACCAAAGGAATTACTGAAACCTAACTATTCAGGTCCATCCCAATGAAAACCAAAACCAAACTCTTCATCTACAGAAGAGGTCAAAGCTTATCAAATTTCACATACTCCACCATAACCAAGAGAGCTAACTTCAGTTAGGTTTTCAGGCTGATTTTCTTAAAAATGTCAACAGGAAAGCATATTTGATTATTAATTTGTGTTATATTTTAAAGACTAAATACATTTGTCACAGGTTTCAGTATTATTGTTTTAAAATTATACTTTAGTAAGATTTTTAAAGAGAATACTGCAGAATTTAAACTAATATTTTTAAACCATCTAAAACTCACCCATTTTGTCCCACCAGGTCTAAATAATTTACAACTGCCTCAATATTAAATAATTCTTACCATTGATAGAAGGCAAAAAGTGAACAGAAAAAAGAAACCCTGCTTCCTTCTTCAACTTTAAAAAATTACAAAGAGATAATTTGAAAAATTAAAAAAAAGCTAGTTTAGGGTCCTGGGTTCAGAGTTCTTGGTCCTCTGCTGCTGGGTAGCTAAATATTTTGGGTTTGCTGTGAGGGGCAGCGGGAGACCCCTGCAAAAGAACTGCCATTGGGGTAAAATAGATCAGAAAGCCCACAATTTTAAAAAAAAAAATTAAAAATAGACAAACCCAAACTCATGAGGCCACACAACTCATTCCTCCTTCTGAGGGAAACACAGAGTTACTTTTACTTAAGGACCAAGAGATGGATAAGGGTGTTTGGAGGACAGGAATGGGGAGATGGCAATGCTTTCCCAGCTCTGAAAGTGCCCCAGCATCCTCACCCCATCCCTCTCAGCCAGGATCCCAGGATACACACACATGCTTCCCCCCAAAACCAACTCCTTGTGCTGGGGAATCCAATAAAACAAAAAAATAAAGCTGGAGGGGGAAGACTAAAAGTTGCTCTATTGACTACAGCATCTCTACCACACATAATTTAAGGACAGCCAGTATGAACTGTGGGCTTGCAGAGGAGAAGGGAGCTTTTTTTATCCTTATAAATTGCCATTCGATTAAGAAAATCCTCAACACATTTACTTTTGGCAAAAATAAACAATAACAAAATAACCCAAAATACCACGAAGGAATGCTACACAGAACACACAGTAAATAGAAGTTTAACAAATCCCTGGAGAGTTACCACCAACACTGAACATGGCATTTCTTTCCCCACAAAATTTACAAATCCAGACTCTCAACGGGCAATTTAAAAAACAATAATTAAAATCCACAAGGTAACAACCATTTGGGTGTTTCCTTTGGACTAAGACAGACAATTACTTAGAAATACTACCTAAACACACACAGGAGCTCGATCAGGAGGGACTGAAATGGAAGAACATGAAGCTCACAGGCAGCTAGTACAGAAAATATAAATATATGCCAGTCTTTAAATACACCTCTCTATACAGTTTCATAGGTTTATATTTTATAGTAATGTAAGGTCCAAATTTGACAGTCTTGTGTGCACCATACACTACGCCCCTATAAAATACACATATAGAAAGGTATTTGCGTTCTTGGTTAAAGCAAGATTAACAGAACAAGGCCTTTTCCAAAAAATGCAATTTAAAACAGAAGAGAGGGCTGGCAATAAGAAGGTCATTTTACTGTTTATTTTATAGTTCTAAGTGAATGGATATAGCATAAAGCTATGATTATTTTCCTGCAGTCATAATATATGTGATTTAGAGTATGTTTAGGGAAAACAGTAACCAAGACAGAGGTCTGTAACTGGATGAAGAATTTGGGCACAGAAGGGCAGCACACTCCTGCTAACCCCCACCCCGTCTTCTGGGGCAACTTTATTTACTGCTCATAGGTCGCTGCGAGCAAGTGAAGCCGTCTCTAATGCCGTACAAATTTGGATATCAGCTGTCCTATGCAAATTTGACTCTAATTACGTATGCATTACTGAGCTATGAAATAAGTCAGTGTGTTGTGGTATGTGAATACACATCCCGCTCTTGTTTTTGAGCATAATAGTTTTCAGTGTCTGCTGAGTGTTCATATCCTGTGGACTTTTCCTTCCCCCCCCACCCTCCCCTTTTTCCTCTCCATCCTGTAGATTTTTCCTTCACCCTCCTTTTTTTTAAAAAAAAAAATGAGACTCCTTTTCTAATTAAAAAGAATTATTATTTTAAAAACCTTGTTCTTAAAAGCAATATGAATACCAGCCACAGAGATCTGAAGTAAAAACCAAAGACTACTATTTTATGTTATGCAATGAATTAGCTTTTAAAAGGTTGAACAATAAACAAACAACTACCCAAATTTTTGTGAGCTAATTATGTACTAAGCAAGAAGAAATTTTATCCTTATACCCACATTTTATGTTTTGGGCACTTCTATTTCATGTCCCTTGACACCTTCTCCAATAATCCATCTACTTTATATTGGAAAGCCTCACATGAATAAAACTTTATGGCACTACAGGCATTTAGCCTTCCACTGACATTCCTGGCCTGTTCAATTCTGCAATTCAATCAAAATCAAATCTCAAAATCCTCTTGTCAGCCAGCGCTGCTTTCATATGCCCGAGCCCTGTGTAAGGATAACTGCATCCAATCTTTCCCCCAAGCAGTGCTTATATTGTTTTATTACAGTTCAATGAGTGGAGTTCAAAATTACATGCAGCTGCCTACTACTGTGGTCTGTCTGTGTTACGCATGGACACAAGTATTGCCCACCAGGCTTGAAATCATTCACTTACTGGTCTGGCAAGAGAGACTGTGAGCACTTCATTGTATGGAGGAACATCCTGCCTGCTAGATCTAAAGAGGGTGATGTTAGCAGATCAGTCCCTTTATAAAGGGATTGCGAAAGCCCTATGAACTCAAACGTGCTCCATGTTAAGCATGTGGCTACTGCACATAAAAGCAAAGATAAACCTCAACACGCACTACTCGTTCTCAGAAAGCTTGTGAGGGAAGATAAAGGACTGAGGAATAAAAGGCATCTCACAGTTTTTATATGTGTTTTAAAAGATGAAGCTTCATTTAGACAATTTTATCTTTTATTCCCCCCCTGCATAATCTTCACATTGAAACAAAAGGACCAAACACAAAGCTAATTAAATACAATTTAATCAGATGAACAATGCAGTGACTCCAACAGCTTACAAACTCCTGCTAGCACTAGCTCTGTACAGCCTGGCTGGAGGGAGAGATACCATCAAACCTGGGCAGGATTTCCATCTCACACTGGCTGGGGGCTGGAGGCAGAGAGCATCGAGAGGCTCCCTCCCGAGCTACAACTGGGGCGGGGAAGCAGCAATATCCACAAACCAGAGGGAAGGGGTCCTTTTGTACCTACACTGCCCAGCCAAGTACCAGCAGACTTGCCCAAGCCCCCCACGGCCGGTAGCAGCATCCTTCTCAGAACGTACAAAATGCCGCCGGCAGCAGGAGCGACACGACACTCCTACAGGTTAACGTATCGCCCATCGCATTAGCGTTCAGCGATCATTTTCACTCGGCTTTCCATCAGCATTTCACACTATTACAACAGTGACCAAAATCAAAAGACA